>JBAKBP010024722.1:0-34643 GCA_037953745.1 Lithodes maja | reverse complement strand
GAAGAAAAACACTAGACCCCCCCTTCAAGATAAATTTGTACATTTTTCGGTAGAAAAATGTCCCGGCCGAAGGCCGGTTCCTCATAGAATTGCAGGCTCGCTATCGCTCGCCAGAAAACAATAGACACCTAAATGGCATGAAAGATCTTAAATTGGCAACGAAATGGGGCGAAAGGTGTTAAAATCGGCCAAACTAATGGGCCGAATGTCTTATAATCTCAAAACTAGTGGGCTAAACATTAGGGAGAAGGGGGTCCAGAAAAACGTCTGCCTCCCCTTAACTCATGAGAGAGAGAGAGAGAGAGAGAGAGAGAGAGAGAGAGAGAGAGAGAGAGAGAGAGAGAGAGAGTTAAGGGTTGATGGGTCGTTTTCCAGATCCCCTTCTCCCTTCTTGCAAGAGAGTTCGCTTTATCAATTTGTTCGAACGCCGACCCGTGGTAATAACGTTCTTGACATTGTACTTGCAACAAAAGAAGAATTGATAGAGAATTTGAATGTTGGTGATGAATTCAGTAACAGCGACCATCGTACGATAACTTTCACTTTAAAGTTTACTAGTAACGAACCAAATAGTAGCATCGAAAAAGTCCCTAATTTCAAGAAAGCAAACTTCCATAAACTTAGAGCTATGTTTAAAGAAACTGACTGGAGCTTTTTAATTAACAATAACGACATAAATACATCTTGGAAGTTATTCGAAACCACTTACCTAAAAGCAGTGCAAGACTGCATACCGTCGAAAAAACGGCGTCCAGGCCATAATAATAAGCCCAAATGGTGGAATAAAGATATTTCAAACTGCCTGCTTGCTAAAAAATTTGCTAATGATAGATTAAAATCCTCACAAAATGACGAAGAACGGGTGAAATTTGTAGAGCTACGACGCAAAGCCAAAAAGTTAATTAAGCAAAGTAAAAAGACCTT
Organism: Lithodes maja; assembly: GCA_037953745.1. NCBI lineage: Eukaryota > Metazoa > Arthropoda > Malacostraca > Decapoda > Lithodidae > Lithodes > Lithodes maja. The sequence goes on along the minus strand of JBAKBP010024722.1, from coordinate 33,719 downwards.
AGAGTTACATATTGCGAATCAAAGTAAAACAAACCCGAAAGAATTCTATAGTTATATCAGAAAGAAAAAAGTAGTTACTTCAACTGTTGGACCGTTAGTCGATGAAAATGGAGAATATACCAAAGACGAAGTACAAATGAGTAATGCCCTCAATACCTTCTTTGCATCAGTTTTTACAACAGAAGACCTCAGTGATATCCCTACATCATCGCCGATTCAGATTGATAATTCAGATGTTCTAAGCAATATCACCGTTACAGAGAGAGAAGTATTGAATTGTTTAGATAAACTCAAGGTAAATAAAACGCCAGGACCTGATACAATCTCGCCTAGAGTTCTAAAGGAAGCTAAGGATGAGCTCTCCAAACCACTGACATTACTATTCAATAAATCCTTGCAGTCTGGAACTATGCCTGATCAGTGGAAGCTAGCCAACGTAACACCGATATTAAAAAAAGGCAGCAAATCCCTACCCAGTAACTATCGTCCAATTAGCTTAACCTCAGTTGTATGTAAAATGCTAGAAACGGTCATACGAGACAGACTCGTAAATCACTTAGAGGAAAATAACATAATTAAAGATACTCAACACGGCTTTCGTAAAAAACGTTCCTGTTTAACAAACCTCTTAGACTTCTTCCACGATATCCTCAACCTCTACGATGAGAGTAAAGCTGTAGATATTATATACCTTGATTGACCAATGTAAGTAGCGGGGTACCCCAGGGATCGGTACTAGGACCAATTCTCTTTCTAATTTACATCAACGACATAGATGAGGGTCTCACCTGTACAATCTCAAAATTTGCTGACGATACAAAAATTGCAAATAGCGTACTCTCAAAAGAACAAGTTGACGATATGCAACACAATCTAGATAAATTGTCATGTTGGGCCCAAATTTGGCAAATGAGTTTCAATGCGGATAAATGTAAAGTACTACATATCGGATACCTAAATGAGAAAGCAAACTATTCGATGAATGGCACTCAGCTTAAGAATGTAAACAGAGAAACCGATCTGGGAGTAACAATATCGAGTAACCTAAAACCGAGTCAACAATGTTCAGAAGTTGTTAAGAAGGCAAACAAAATAATTGGCTTTATAGGCAGGTCATTTGAGCATAAATCCAAAGAAGTTATCCTAACCCTTTACAATTCCTTAGTCCGCCCTCTTCTGGAATACTGCGTTCAATCCTGGTGCCCTTATTACCAAAAAGATATAAACAAGCTAGAACGAGTTCAACGTAGAGTTACCAAAATGATACCTAGCCTAAAGAACAAACCATACGAAGAGCGTCTTAGAGAATTAAATCTATTTCCTTTAACCCAGCGCAGATTAAGAGGTGACTTAATTCAAGTGTTTAAAATCATCAAAGGCATCGACAATATGAACTGTAGTAAGTACTTGACTATCGACCAATCTAATTACACGCGGGGAAACGGTTGCAAAATTATTGGTAAATCTTTTAACTCGTACAAATCTAAGAATTTCTTCTTCAATCGAGTTGTCAACTTGTGGAATGGGCTTCCCCGAAACGTTATAGACTGCATCACCGTTGATTCATTTAAACTCCGCCTAGACAAATATCTCTCATCAAACCCGCGACTGACTGCGTTTGTAAATGAATAACTTTATTTTATCCCCCCCTCAGTTACTAACCCATCTGTCCTCTACTAACTTCCTAATCCTGCCACGGACATTAGTTCCAGGGCAGTAATTCCCTTTCCAATGTTCCCTTACCCACTCTGAACCACTGTTTGGACACTTGATCCTCAGTGTTTTGGAGGACAAGCAACCTAGAAGGGTCACTAGATCTGCTGTTGCTTGATTTCCTTTGTACTCCTTTGTACTCCCTCATGTTTAGCTCATTAGTTTTAAGATTAAAGATGTTTGCCCCATTAATTTGTCGATTTTAAGACCTTTTGCCCCATATTTTTGTCAATATTAAGACCTTCTGTGCTATTTAGGTATCGATTTTTTTCCTGGCGAACGATAGTGAGTCTGTAATTTTGGAAAAACGGGCCTTCGGCCGGGACATACATCTACCGAAAAATGTACAAATTAATCTAGAAGGGGGATCTAATGAATGTGCTTTGAGTTTGATGGAGGTCTAGGGAGGAAACTAGAAACATATTTAATAAATTAAAAAATCGCCCAAAACGTGAACTATCCCCCCTTAAGGGAGGAAGGTTCACTTTTTGGGCGATTTTTGCATTTATTCATTATTTTTCTAGTTTCCTCCCTAGACCTCCATCAAATTAAAAAAAAAAAAAAACATCCATTAGAGGGGGTTTAGGTTAATTTGTACATTTTTCGGTAGAAAAAGTTCCCGGCCGAAGGCCGATCCTTCCAACATTACCGGCTCACTATCGTTCGCCAGGGAAAAAATCGACACCTAAATAGCACGAAAGATCTAATTATTGACGACGAAATGGGGCGAAAGGTCCTAATATCGACTAACTAATGGGACAAACATCTTAACATCTGAAAACTAATGGGGCTAAACATGAGAGAGAAAGTGGTCCAGAAAACCTGCCCATCCCCCCTTAAAGGTGAAAGTGAACCCCCACAATAGGAGGAAGGGCAGAAATAATGAAGGGGGGGGGGGGGGCTTAAAGAGGGTGAGCTGCTGTTTTTCTCTCCTTTTCTCTCTTTCTCTGGCTTGTATCCATTCGGCCCAATTCAGCCAACTGTTTTAAGACGTTTATCGCCATCCAGGTGTCGATTTCTTCCTGGCGAGCGATAGCGAGCCAGCATTGTCTGGAGAAATCCGGCTTCGCCGGAGAAATTTTTCTATCGAAAAATGTACAAATTTAGCTTGCTGTCAAAACAAAAATATATATATGCTGACTCGCTACCGTTCGCCAGGAAAATATTGACACCTGGATGGGGGTAAACGCCTTAAAACAGTAGGCTGAATGGGGCCGAATGGATACAAGCCAGGGAAAGAGAGAAAAGGAGAGAAAGATTAAAAATAACCGAAGACCCCCCTTTTAAAGGTGAAAGTGAACCCCCACAATAGGAGGAACTAGCAATGTTATATTTACATCGTTCTTGTTTGATCAATACAAGTTTCATTATCACCGTATTTAATTCATATTTTGGCACGTGTCAAAGATATAAACAAACCATGTATTCCATAGGTTATGAAACACGTTTTGTATTTACTAAAAATACGTTATGGACGTGTTAACAGTATGTTTGGTAATGTCATTAATGTATGTTATATTAGAACCTCTTAAAAACGTTGATATGACATTTTGTTAGAAACCATTGTAATAGTACTACACCTCTATATATTATAAGTGCCAAACGTTTTAGTAGTAGATGTCGTAGTAGTAGTTATAGATGTGATATGTTAGTATTAATATAACAAAACGTTTAACTTTTACTCTACATAAATTATATAATATACACGGATTTTTTAAATGTGTGTTTTTTGTTGTTTTTTGTAGTGAAAATACATTCAATGATACCAAATAGACAAGTTTTCTACACGTGTATTATACAACCTTCCTACTTAGGTTCCTTTTTACGTGTTCACAACATCACAATAGACGTTTCTTTGATATTGCCAAAAACCAAAAAACAAAATTAACGTTGCCATTATATAGACTACAGACGTTAAATTTACATTTTTCTTGTTTGTTCAATACCAGTCGCATTATCACATTATGTCATTCCTATTTTGGCACGTGCCAAAGAAGAAAATAATGTATCCCATAAGTTATGACACACGATTTGTAGTTACTAACTTAGAATGTTGTGACAACGTGTTTACACTATGTGAAGTTAGGTCAATAATGGTGTCATTAAACCATTATAAAAAGTCTTTAGACGTAATTTCAGAAACGTTGTGATATAACCACACCAGAATAAGTGTCAAACGTTGTACACACGTAACCTGTTTATTGGGACAGATCCTTCCTAAGCTTCATAATATCGTCTAAATATAGCTAGAATATAATATAACACACGTCGTTATGAGGCTTCAAACTATTTCCACCAATCCTTTAAACTACTACAGATCCTTCCTAAGCTGCATAATATCGTCTAAATATAGCTAGAATATAATATAACACACGTCGCTCAACTTTCCCTTCATAATTGCTGAGGTGCACAGAGCCTTGGGTGGGGCTTCGGTATCTAGGGTGTTTCCGCACCCCCCTCAGCTGCTCGCCTGGGAGCGGCTTCGGTCACCTGGGCTTTATTAGTGGTAATCAGGGAGAGTTCTGTGGGGGCGCTCGGTTATGGCCTTGGCCTAGCTCGGGACCTTGGGACTGTTCGGTTAGACAGCCTGGGGAACAACAACAACAACAACAACAACACATGTCGCTGGTACTCAAAGGATTAAGAATATGGGGGTCTTAGTCATCCTCCTACACATGATTTTTTGTATCTTTCTCTCTCCATCTCTCTTTGGCTTGTATCCATTCAGCCCCATTCACCCTACTGTTTTAAGACGTTAATCCCATCCAGGTGTTAATAATTTCCTGGCGAGCGGTAACGAGCCAGCGTATATATATATATTTTTTTTGTTGACAGCAAGCTAAATTTGTAAATTTTTCGATAGAAAAATTTCTCCGGTGAAGCCGGATTTGTCCATACAAAGCTGGCTCGCTATCGCTCGCCAGGAAGAAATTGACACCTGGATGGGGATAAACGTCTTAAAACAGTTGGCTGAATGGGGCCGAATGGATACAAGCCAGGGACAGAGAGAAAAAGAAAGAAAGATAAAAAAGTCGGTGATCCCCCTTAAAACTCCATCCTTGAGTATGTGTGCCAAATTTGGTGCTTGTTTCCGGAAATGAACGATTCTCCTGAAATTTGCAGTTATCCTATTATCTGCTCCACTATTATCTGCTCCACTATTATCTGCTCCACTATTATCTGCTCCACTATTATCTGCTCCACTATTATCTGCTCCACTATTATCTGCTCCACTATTATCTGCTCCACTATTATCTGCTCCACTATTATCTGCTCCACTATTATCTGCTCCACTATTACCTGCTCCACTATTATCTGCTCCACTATTATCCCCACAACACTAATGGATAAGGGGATTGAGGGAGTGTCTGGTGGTGGTGGTGGTGGTGGTGGTGGGGGTGGTGGTGGTGTTGTTTGGTGGGGGTGGGGGTGGTGGTGTTGGTGTTGTTGTTGGTGGTGGTGGTGGTGGGGGTGGTGGTGGTGTTGTTGGTGGTGGTGATGGTGGTAGTGGGGGTGGTGGTGGTGTTGTTGTTGTTGGTGGTGGTGATGGTGGTAGTGGGGGTGGTGGTGGTGTTGTTGTTGTTGTTGTTGTTGTTGTTGTTGTTGTTGTTGGTGGTGGTGGTGGTGGTGGTGGTTGTTGGTGGTGGTGGTGTTGGTGGTGATGGTGGTGTTGGTGGTGTTGGTGGTGATGGTGGTGGTGTTGGTGTTGGTTTTGGTGGTGGTGTTGTTTTTGGTGGTGGTGGTGGTGGTGGTGGTGGTGGTGTTGTTGTTGTTGGTGGTGGTGTTGGTGGTGGTGGTGTTGCTGCTGGTGGTGGTGTTGGTGTTGTTGTTGGTGTTGTTATTGTTGTTGATGGTGGTGATGGTGATGGTGTTGGTGATGGTGGTGGTGATGGTGGTCTTGGTGTTAGTGATGGTGATGGTGGTGGTGGTGGTGGTGTTGTTGTTGTTGTTGTTGGTGGTGTTGTTGATGATGGTGGTGGTGGTGGTGGTGGTGGTTTTGTTGTTGATGGTGTTGTTGTTGTAGGTGGTGTTGGTGGTGGTGACGTAACTTGAGACTGGAACAGATATATTTAGAGATGTTAAAAGCTTCTTTGGTATGAGGATTGTGGCTTTCTTTACGATTAGTCTTTGTGGTTATTTTATATATTTGTTAATCTATTATCAACTCTGCGAAGCAGAGTGGTATCGCACACACAGGTCCCGCCCGTATACTGTGCACCACAATTCAGCATGTCCGTCGTCCGTTCGGTAACTCCTCCTAGACCGTTTGATGGATTTTCACAAAATTTCACAGGTATATTCATTTGGTCAATGCGAAGGTCAGTCAAAAAGAAATTTTCAATTTAACTTAAAGGTTAAGGTAAAAGGTCTAGGTTAAAAATAAGGTCAATATTTCATGTGTCTTAGTTTTTTCTCAAATTTCTTCATTTTCATTATACAAGTTACTGGTAATGTCAATATCCTATTGACCAAATTTTAGATAAATATTCCGCAGGGTAAGGTCAAAGGTTAAGGTCAAAGGTCAAAATATTTGTTTACTAGTATCGGGTATTTCTTTTATTAACTGTTAGATTCTCACAAGTCATAGTGAAAGGTCAACTTATACTATTTATTTTTAGTTTTTATTCAAATGTCTTCATTTTCACTTTACAAGTTACTGGTAACATTGATATCGTATTTCACACATTTTAGATAAATAATCTAAAGGGCAAGGTCAAAGTTCAAGATCAAAGGTCAAAATAGTATTTTTACTAGTACCGGTATTTCTCATACTAACTTATATTTTCACTAGGCTTACCATGTATATTCGGAATACCTAGGCCAAGGTCATACAATAAATTATTATATTCCATATGAAAGGTCACGGTCACAGGTCAAGGTCAATATGCTATTTTCTGTACTTTTCATGCAAACTTCACAATATTTGGTGAGATAGCTGCACTTTAAGTGAAAAGGAAAATAATAAATGTTGAGACATATAAAGGTCAAGATAAAGGTCAAAGGTCAAGGTCAACTATTCTATTAATATTTATGAAACTAACTGATGTGTTTTAATGAAATTAGGCATGTGTATTTAATGTTCATGGGCAATGTCAATGCAAACTAAAATGTACTCCTACATAAAGATCACAGGTCAAGGTCAAAGGTAAATTTTTATTATTTATTAAAAGAGATTACTCAAATTTTAGAAAACTGGCCGTGTTATGGCTTATTACTTATATATAGCCTAATATATATAAAAAATCACATAAACATTGTAATGGTTAAGGTCAGAGGTCAAGGTCAAAATAAGAGTATTTGTCATTTTCCCTAAACTCCTCCTTGATTGTTTAATGTATTGTCATAAAATAATACAGGCAAATTCAGTTGGTCAATGCGACGACCATCCAAATATATGTATTTTACTTTTAGTCAAAGGTCAAATTTCAAGGTCACAGTATATGATCACTATTTGTAATCAATAAGTTTTTTATACGAATTAGGCTACACCATATTCATAATGCTAGTTAATACGAACATTGCTGTTAACTCCTTCAGACACATTATGTTCCAGTAAGTCTACGGAGGCGGGAGCCCGGTATCCTTGCCACCGCCTCGCACTACACTCACAACAACACTGCGGCCGCTAGAATTATCGGAGGTGGCTGAGGTTGCCACCAACGGTTTTATCGTAAGCTAACTTATCGGACTTACTGAGCTCCATATGACGCTAGAGCGTCATATAACTTATTAGAGAGCCATGGAGATAAGTCCATATGACGCACTAGCGTCATATGAGTTTTTGGCGCACTCGGTCATATGACGCTACCGCGTCATATATGTCTGAAGGAGTTAAGCTTACTAAATCCTTGATAAGAAATTCTAAGGTCGAAGGTCAAGGTCACAGGTCAAGGTTAAAGGTCGATATATGATTTTTACTAGTATTTCTTATTTAATGTAAGATTCTCATTCGGCATATAATGCATATTCGGAATGCCTAGAGCAAGGTCATACACGAATAAACATAATTCCATTTGATAGGTCAAGTTCACAGGTCAACGTCAAATATAAGGTCAATATGCTAATGTCTTTACTATTCATGTAAACTTCACAACATTCGTTGAGACACTTGTGCATTAAGGTAAAATTTAAATGTTAAATTTTTAGACATCATGAAGGTCAGGATGAAGGTCAAAGGTCAAGGTCAACTATTCCTTTGATACCTCTGAAACTAACTGATGATCTTTAATGAAATTTGACACACTTATTTGATTTTCTAGAGTTACATCAAAGGAAACAAAAATATAATCCTACATAAAGGTCAAGGTCACAGGCCAAGGCCATAAGTTACCCTTCATCATAAAAAAAAAAATAATCTCGATAAACTGACGACTGTTAGTTGCACTTTACTTAAAAATCATATATTTCAATCATATATATATACCGTATTATAATACTTAAGGTTAAAGGTCAAGGTCAAAGAACAAAAGAAGAGTGTTGATATTTGTCTTTAAACTCTTCCTAGACTGTTTAACCCTTTGTGTCCCGGTGACGTCTTTTGTATTGTATTCTAGCTATAATTAGACGATTTTGTGGAGCTTATGAAGGATCTGTGGTAGTAAAAAGGGTTAAGATAGTTGAAAGCCTGCTAATTTTATGGAGGACCTTCATAAACTAAATAAAATCGTCTTAGTATCCAGTATGAAATGAAACCGACAGAACTGTACTGAACGGGGGTTACGTATCGTCACCAAATTTTGCTGGCAAATTTGGTTGGTCAATGCAAAGATTGTCCAAATTTGTTGTTTTTGTTATTCAAAGGTCAAGGTGAATGGTAAAGGTCACAGATTATGGTCACCATTTCTTTCACATATATATATATATATATACTGTATATGCTGTATATAAACCTATTTTACCTAAGAGATTCAATACTACTTGCAGAATTATAGGTCGCAGAGCTGCGTATGCATTTTTTTTTTTTTGGTAATGCGAAAACTGCACACCTACTTTATTTAGGTGTATGCAGGTGTGTGTAGGTGTGTTGTGATGGAGTGTATAGGTGTGTGTAGGTGTGTTGTGATGGAGTGTATAGGTGTCACACACTCACAGGAAAACATATTCATACAACAGTCATATAATATATAGTTACGCACACACATATATCACACACACACAATAAAACTCACACACACACACACACACACACACACACACACACACACACACACACACACACACACACACACACACACACACACACACACACACACACACACACACACTTACACTTCCTGATCCCGGTTAAGGGCAGGTGTGGTTTATCTGGACTCCCTTCTCCCTCATGTTTAGCCCCTTTAGTTTTGAGATTTTAAGATGTTCGCTCCATTAGTTTGGCGATTATAAGACCTTTTGTGCCATGTTGGTGTCTATGTTTACCTGGCGAGCGATAGCCTGTACTTTAGGGGGAACCGAAGGGGAGTCTTCAGGGTATTGTTTTTAAGGGAGCTCACCTCGTTTTGTTCTCTCTTTCTATCACTCTCTCTTTGGCTTGTATCCATTTGGCCCCATTCAGCCTGCTGTTTTAAGACGTTTACCCCCATCCAGGTGTCAATTTTTTCCTGGCGAGCGGTAGCGAGTCATCATATATATTTTTTTGTTTTGACAGCAAGCTAAATTTGTACATTTTTCGATAGAAAATGTCTCCGGCGAAGCCTGATTTCTCCACACTGCTGGCTCGCTATCGCTCGCCAGGAATATATCGACATCAGGATGGGGATAAAAGTCTTAAAACAGTTGGCTGAATGGGGCCGAATGGATACAAGCCACAGAAAAGAGATAAAAGGAGAGAAAGATAAAACAAAAGCCGGTGACCCCCCTTAAGCGTGATGGAGGTCTTGGGATTAAACTAAAGCAAACGATGAATAATTATATACATTAATAGTTATATACATGAAGTTATATACATGAATAGTTACAGTATATCCATGAATAGTTATATACACGAATAGTTATATATATATATATATATATATATTTTTTTTTTTAAGAGACAATGAACGGAGGAAGGAAAAACACAGATAACACCAAAAGGTCCATGTGCCTAAAGGCATCCTCCATTCATAAAATGTTTGTAACAACTGGATTTAAACATTTGTAAATTGTAAGTTTGTGGAAAGCAATTCGAGGGAAGTGAATTCCAAAGAGTAGTAGCTCTGGGGATAAATGAATTCTGATAAGCAGAAGTTCTGCATTGTGGAGGAGAAAGTGTAAATTCATGGGCGCTCTCAGCTGCCCTACTGTAGTTCTACGGGGAAAGATGTGGAGAGGCGGCACAATTGAAGCAAGTTCCTCGGAACAATTGCTGTGAAAATATCTGTAGAATAATGCAAGGGATGCAACGTTTCTTCGTATGGATAATGCAGGAAGGTCCTGTGTGATTGCAGGGTTATTGATTAATCTAATAGCTTTATTTTTAATTTTGTCCAACTGCCTCAATGCAACCACTCCACTTCCACCCCACAGAGGTGAACAGTAATCCATCTGAGAACGCACATGACTTTTATATATTACGGCCAACTGCTCGTCAGTGAAGAATTCTCGAACTCTGTACAGGAGTCCCAGTTTTTTAGAGGCATTCTTAGCAATGCTTCTAACATAATGTATCCAGCTCAAGTTAGTAGTTAATGTTACACCGAGAATGTCAATACTAGGGGAAGTGGGAATATTTACATCATTAAAAAATATATGGGAGTCAGTGAGATTCTGTCGGTTAGAAAATTGAATGTACTTGGTTTTCTGTGCATTAAAGGAAACTAGATTCTTTTGTCCCCATCCATTAATTCTAGAAAGGTCCTGGTTCAGAGAAATTGCAGTGTTTATTTTTGAATTTATAAGATCGGGTTGGGTGAAAGAATTGGTAAATGTGAAGGAACTGTGGAGTGTTGAGTCATCTGCGTAGGAATGTATTGGATTATGAGTGGTAGATATGAGATAATTGATATGAATGAGGAACAGAATTGGGGCCAAAACTGATCCCTGGGGAACACCAGCATTTATTGAGTGAAATTGAGAATAAAGGCCATCTACCATTTACACATATTTTTCTGTTATGAAGATAAGAAGAAATTAGTGGAACTAATGATGCAAGGCCGTAGTGTGACATCTTCGACAATAAGGATTGATGCCAGACTCTATCAAATGCCTTTGATATATCCAGTGCTATTGTATGTGTTTTACCATGTTGGTCTGTAGCTTGGTTGATTTGATGCGTAAGAAGGCAAAGAATGTCTGCAGTTGATCGACATCGTCTAAAACCATATTGCCTATCACTGATTAATTTATTATTCTCAAGATGCTTAATTATGTGATTATTTAATATAATTTCAAAGACTTTACCAAGAGTGGAAGTTATAGCTATTGGTCTGTAGTTTGATGGATCAGAAGAGGCACCTTTTTTAGGAACTGGATGAATGTTTGTTTCTTTCCAGGGTACTGGGAAGCATGAGGTATGAGTACACAGACGGAAAAATGTTGCCAATACAGGAGCGAGCACCGAGGAGCAATTCTTAAGTACTATTGGAGGAATTTCATCTGGACCAGGAGCCTTATCTACTGAGAGATTCTGCAAAATAGTTTTGACATGTCTGGTGTGGATCTTAAGTGAGGGAATTTCAGGCGAATTAAAATTAAGTACAGGGACATCTTGATTTATTTCATCTAAGGTTGAGTTGGTGGAGAAAATATCCGCAAGAAGGTTAGCTTTACCTCGTGGGTCACTTACAAGATTGCCAGTCGGAGATTTTAATGGTGGAATGGATGAAGCAGTAGTGAAGTTGGATTTGAATGAGTTAAGAGTAGACCAAAATATTTTGTTATCATTTGGATTATTTAGAAGTTTATTTGCCTGCTTGTGGAGAAAGTTTGATTTAGTTAGGTTTAATACAGTCTTGGCATGATTTCTGATGTTTCTAAAGTAATTAAAGGCTTCATGTGTTTTTGATCTTGTGTATGCATTATAGGCTATTGCTTTTTGTTCAGTTACTCTAGTACAATTATGGTCAAACCATTTAGGTGAATTAGATCTTTTACTGTACTTTTGATGAGGAATAAAAGTTTCCATTCCAATTTTTACAAAATCTTGCATGTGGCTCAAGGTGGAGTGTGCATCATTAGAAAAGAAAGAGGTCCAGGGAATATAAATAAAGAAACCTTGAAGACCCTCCCAGTCTGCCCTATCGTAATGCCATTTAGTCACCAAAACAGGTTCAGAGTGGGAAGGTGTGGTAGGTGATAGACAGATGGCCTGTATCAGACAGTGATCAGAAGATCCAAGCGGGGACCTCACTGTAACATCATAATTTTCTGAATTGGTTGTTAAAAATAAGTCCAGTAGGTGGGAATTATGATTAGGATTATCTGGTACACGGGTGGGTTGGTTGACTAGTTGAGTGAGATTAAATGAGTCTGCAAATAGCTCACATTCAAGACCAACATCATCAGTCCTGGCTGAATGAGTGAGCCATTCAACATTATGGACATTAAAATCATCCAACACAGTGATTTCAGAAGAAGCATTTAAGTTGAGGACACTGAGTTGTGAGGACAGAGAATAAAAAAGACTTTGCTCTGGAGGAGTATTTGGGGAACGGTAGATGCAACATATGTATTTAAATTTACCAGCAGAAATTAATTTGTATAGGCCTATAGAATAATCAAAATAGGGACAATTGAAACTAGTAACCTCCTTTAGGTCTGAAATTTTGGAGCAGTTGATAACCTGGAAAATTAAATCTAGATGTGTCAGATGTGGATGTTACTTGAGTCTCTGTCAAACAAAGGAGAGCAGGGGATTCTGCTTGAAGAAATTGGTGTACAGAATTGATGTTAGAGTGAAGTCCCCTTATATTACTAAAAAAAAAGCTGCACCGACGAGCAGCTTTGGGACGTTGCAATGCTCTTGACACAGTCGCATGATGACGACCGGGAGGGCCCTGTGTCAATGACCCAACCCTGCCGGGGGTGGATATCCGAGGGACCACCAGGTTTGCTCTTAACAATTGTACTGCCATATTTATTAGGTAAGTGTATGGTGTTACATGTATGATATGTAGTGGGAAGAGTAGTGTTTTATGGATAGAGGATAGCGATGTAGGGCAATGTCGTGAAGTTGGATGTGTATGTTATATAAAGAGGGTTTTCCTGATACCCCTGATGTGTGAGGCAGAAAGATATGTATCCAGCTACCAAGGCCTGGGAGAGAAAATGGAATTCAGGCTATTCCCTGAGTCTCCCGAAACCTTGGCGGTAGTACTTCCCTGGGCGGGGCTGCCTACCCCTACTACCTACAACTTGCACAGAACCTACCGCAACCTCTCAATAAATACACGACAACAACGGCCACCTTTCGAAATTTCTACAGAGATAAAGGCATACACCCGAACACATTTGGATTGCAAAATGTTACACCAAAATACACTTTTGACGAGCTCTCTAACCTAAATGTACATAAAAGCACAGGACCAGACAAAATTCCTGCCAAATTTCTACGAGATGGAGCCATTGGTATAGCAGGTCCCCTAACCCACATCATCAACCTGTCAATTAACACCAACACTGTACCTGCTGAACTGAAGGAAGCTATTGTAACCCCTCTATTCAAGAAAGGAAATAAACTAGAAGTTGGCAATACAGACCAGTTAGCATATTATGTATTGCATCAAAAATCCTTGAAAGAGCGGTATACACCCAAATTGAACATTACCTCAAAGAAAATGATCTATTCTATAAGTTTCAATCAGGTTTCAGATGCATGTACTCGACAGACTTCTGTCTCATCCACTTAACAGATCACATTCGTAAAGACATTTCTAAAGGTAACTACACCGGTATGGTTCTTCTTGATCTACAAAAATCGTTTGACACAGTAGACCATGATATCCTATGTAATAAACTACAAGCAATGGGCATTGGGTCTGTGAACTGGTTTAAATCTTATCTTAGTGGTAGAACACAAAGAGTCAAAATTGATGATAATATATCTGATCCTATGCCAATTAACTGTGGGGTCCCGCAGGGAAGCATCCTTGGTCCCTTACTCTTTCTCTGTTATGTGAACGACATGGAACTGAGCGTCTCGTGTAAATTATTACTGTATGCTGACGACAGCGTGCTTCTGGTTTCAGGAAAAGACCCAATAAGTATTGCCGCTTCACTTTCCAAAGAACTAGAATCATGTAATGAATGGCTAGTGGACAATTGACTATCTCTTCACCTGGACAAGACGGAAGCCATCTTATGTGGAACAAAACGCAAACTGAAAGACATTGTGGGTTTCTCGGTCAACTGTAATGATATTCCTATAACAACAGTGTCACAAGTTAAATATCTCGGACTAAAACTGTACTCGAGTTTGTCAGGTGAAACAATTTTGGAATCTATCCTGAGTAAGTGTAGAGCACGTATAAAATACCTATATAGACAGGTGGGATGCTTGCCAGCGGCGACCAAAAAGACCCTTTGCCAAGCACTTGTTCAATGTTATTTTGACTATTCTGTGTCATCCTGGTACTCTGCATCATCTAAATCAGCACAACACAAACTTCAGGTCACTCAAAATAAAATGGTTAGGTTCATGCTGAACCTAGGACCCAGATCACATGTTGGCCAGGAACAACTTCAGTCACTAGGTATGCTCAATGTCTCTGACAGGGCCAAACAAATCAGGCTAACTAATGCCTTCAAAATTTTCTATGACAGAGCTCCAGAGTATCTAAAGAGTGATTTTGTTAAAGCAAATGAGAGGAGTGGACATAATACAAGAAACAGGATGTTTAATTTTAAGGTCCCGAGAATCCAAGGACAGGGTAAGCAAACATTCTTCTTCACTGCCATCAAAGACTGGAACGACCTACCCCAGTCAGTCCGTGAAAAGAGAACACTGTATTCCTTCAGACGTAGCCTGAAGGAACACCTGAACCGGATAGCTGCGAGAAGGGAGCACCAAGCTTATGTCTACTACTAAATACGACATAAGAGATAGGCAAACCAAACTGAAATGATTACTGATTACGGATTACTGATATTTACTATAGGATGTAAGGTATCTTAAAATAACCCCCTAGAAATACTTTCTCTAAAGTATCTATTTCTTTTATCCTCCCATTTTCCCCAGCTAACCTAATCCCACAAGGACCCCAATGGAAATACGCCTAACGGCCTTATTGGGCTATCGTTACTTGGAATTATGCAAGGCTGGTACATGTCATATTTGTAACATACTATGTGGTACCAACTCTGTAAATTGCTGACTGAATAAATATTATTATTATTATTATTATTATTATTATCCGGCCCATAAAGGAGAGCCATAGGACCTTTTCTGAGAGGGACTTTCTCAAGAGGTGGAGGAATCAAGTCCGTAATGACGCGAACATTTGAGGTTGTCAAAGTTGACGTCAAGGGAGTTGGACTAGATGTCATAGGGGAGGGAAAATGAGTTTGCTTAGTTGACACCTTTAGAGAACCCAGAGGTCTAGCAACTGGTGAAGGTGAAGTAGCCTCCGGCACCACCTTATATTAAATTTATCTATCATTTGATCAATTTTTATTTGTAAATCAGCCCTAGTAATAAAATCTTTAGATTTGTCCATTGAAACAACAGTCAACATCAGAATGTCTTGACGACGCTAGTTTCTGCCCTGATTCCAATTGTTCTGAAGCATCAGGAATAGATTGGCACTCCATGCTTTCAACCGACCGGGCTAAGGGGATTCGAACCGCCTCAGACCGGACGGCGGGTTTCAATAAGTCACGTTCGAATTCTTCCCAACCTAAATTCGGGATAGATGAGGGTACCTGGCCTTTACCGGTTTGTTGAACATTGTCTTTGTGTCCTCAGAGATAGCAGACATCCGGCTTTCGGGCCTATCTTTGTACTCATCCGTGACCTGAGGATAACCACGGTATTGTTCCGTCAAAACCTGTACCGATACACAAGAACGCGGCGCACTGAAACCCTGCGGCAAATTAGGCTCTGGGAATCACATAACTTGGCCTTTGAGATTGCGACACTGGTTCTATCTGTTGGCTTAAGTCATTAACACCTTCCCTCGGCGGCGTCTCTGCTACCTCTCTCACTGCCTCTGACCGGCCAGATTGAACGTTAGGCCTGGTCGAGACAGATGGGAGGAGCAGGTGCCGATGCCCGCGTTTGCCGGAGCCGCGCACTCGACGTCACCGTGCGGGACATTGAAACTGGTTTACCAGAAGTCTGAGCCTCTGTCGCCACCTTGTCCAGCGTGGTCCTCTTCTTGGTAGCCGGCGGACCTAACTTACCTGAAGAACGAGATGATTGTTTCAAGGGCGACCGTGATCTTGGCCGGGTCCTGCCACCAGTAAATGACTAATCTGGTTTAGACCGTCTCACCTGCTGGGAGGGGGGGGGGGGGGGTTACTCTTAGTTGTGTCATCAGTGGAATCTTCGTCTGTACTAATAGTTGCTTTGGAAGTCACTTTAGAAGGTTTCTTTTAAGACACCTCAGAACGAGAATGTTTATAAGATTTAACTACAGGAGATTTGATCACCAAATGATCCCACATATAGCCTGGTCATCGCACTGCAATGCTTTATGAGCTACCTCCTTTGTATAGTTATTGTAATTACATTTTATTTCTACAAGAGGCACTTGACATGCAGCGTCTTTATGGTTAAGCAAACCATTACGGAGTCTAGAACACACCCAACACTTCTTAGTCAACCATTGGCCACAGGAGCGATCAAGGCACGACACACATCGAATGCAGAACGTGTGGCCAATAATAGGAATGTTCATGCACAGTGGTGTATCACAAAGAGTAAGTAATCCATTGCGAGAAAAAAAAGGCCGGGTTCGGCCCCCAGTTTGGAGGTCGTTGTCGAGGTGAACGTGTAGGTTCGGGAAAAGAAATTTCCAAGAATTAATGCTCATAAGGATAACCCAAGACATTTACACATATCATTTACCTCGAATACGCAATAAAAATAGAAGTAGGAATCACCAGTTACTCTAAGTTTGTGTACCCTTCTGGAAAAACCCACACCTTTGGTTTCTTACATTGAAGGTATTAAGACTACTTATCTATGATAACGCTTATCACCGGCCTATATATTTAGTTACCATTCCGCCGAAATGGTTATTTAAATGACCCTTCTGCCGCGATGATGGATTAAAAGCCTTCAGCCGTGAGAGGAATAACTAGTTATAGAGGCGAGTCATCCCGGCTCCGCCGGAAATCCCTTTGGAAGCCTTCTCCTACCGCCGGGAATTAGTTCTGGTACTCGGCCACGAACGGGTTACTTGGAACTTAATTACACTAGACCGTCCGCTAACGAGTATCCGACAGTGTTGCACTGCTACTTTCCGCCGGAAAAAACAGATCCTTACTTTTGCGTTTTCCAATTCGTAGCAACGGGTTGGCAAAACACACGTACATATAAATCAGTCAGGACGTCTCCTGACACCTTCACTTCAGCGACAATATTAGTCATGAATAAGCAGGTCACATCTTATGGCTAAAATTATTATATTACAATAATAATAATAAACTCCTAACAGAGGCTGGCCATGAGGCCTAGGGCAAGCAGCACAATGAGTCAGCAGCACTCTTCTCTAAGAAAAACAGCCAGCCAGCACCACCATCTCGACGACAGGCGCGAAGGGGAAATAGACAACGCAGAAAGCTACAGAAGGCTCTCCACTATGTGAAGCAACCCTTGAACTATAGAATCTGCCAATGATAAACACGCTTAACCCGCCAGAAAGTTAGCTCAAAAGCGGTGCCCTGTAGAATATAGCCTCACACAACACTAGCTAGGCTAAACAGAGCAATGAAAACAATACAACAATGGCGGCCTCGTTCATAGGGGACGCCAGCCTAAGCACCCTTAACACTTAAAGAGCGGGGCCCGACTTAAGTCCGTATCTAAAAAGCAGCAAGTTAGGAGCATTATTAAGGCTTTTAAAGGGTTAAAATCGAGTGCAAATGGCCGGGAGCGCAGCAGGCCACACGGCCGAAACCCAGGGCTTACCACCGCCCACTGACTCACGCTCCCTCTGTTCTCGAGAGGCCGGCAGTGTAGCCAGTAGTGAGCGTAGCTGGAAAAAATATGCCGCTATACGCTAAACTCCCATGTTGGTGGTACCACTGCATCAAAACGACGAGTGCTACGTAGCTCGTTCTGGTCTCATTTTAAAGCTTGTAGTGCCTATTTTTTTGCTGAATACATTTCTTTTCATGCAGATACTTGATTGATCATTCAGGAGGGCCTGAATATGCCCAAAATAGCCCAAAACCCCCCGCTAGACGAGGGTTAATTAACACTCCTGGGGATCGTGCCAATCGGAACGTCCGACATATCTAATCTAAACCTATTCTAAAACATCTCAGATAATACAAATGAGCAAAAGACTCGTTATCTCAGACCGAAGAAAGCAGAATGAAAAGAGGTCCAACATCACGTCCGACGGCAACGAGCCCCAGAGTGAGGAGGGCGAATGGCGCTTGGCGCTTCAGCATCTGCGTGCAAACCCAGCTATCAATATCCACACGATGGGAAGCATAGCAGATTAGTAGTTCTAATATTTTTGTTTTTATTATGTTTTTATTTAGTCTTTTCGTAGTGAGCTCCCGATCATAAGGACGATTCCGTAAGTGAATATGAGTGTGCGCTTATGATGTTTGGTCTCTTAACACTTTGGGGCGATTGATTTGAACAGCTAACTAAGGTTCAAAGAGTGCCATTACTGTTTAAGGCATATCGTCAATGATGGAGGGGCCACTAATAAATATACTGTATGTGTATATATATATATATATATATATATATATATATATATATATATATATATATATATATATATATATATATATATATATATATATATATATATATATATATATATATATATATATATATATATACTGTATATATATATATATATATATATATATATATATATCAGTATATATATATATATATATATATATATATATAAATTTAAAGACATGAAACCTTAACCGCACTTTGTGTGGAGCACTGTCTTAACCCCTTCTGTACCCTTTAAGTCTTTTTAAAGTTTATTCTAGCTATATTTAGACAATTTTATTCAGCTTAGGAAGGATGTCAACCAATTAAAAGGCTACAAACTATTTCAATTAGTCTTTTTAGCTACCATATGTCCTTCTTAAGCTTCATAAAATCGTCTAAATATAGCTATAATAAAACTGAAAAGATGTCGTCGGTACAGAAGGGGTTAATGGCAGCGATCTAGACAGCCCTCTTCAGAGCTGCCTCACTTGTCAAGTTTTATTATTCAAGATCATACCATAAAGTCTGATCCCATTTCTTTCTTGATCTGCCCATTGGTGCAGCTAAACACACGTTCACGGTCTTTAATTTTTTCAAACTTAATTCATCCATCCTCTCCATATGCCCAAACCATCCAAGCTTACAAATACACATGTCATCACTGATACTCTTGATACCTTACCGTCTCCTCTGCTCTTCACTAGATATCCTATTATCCTATCTTGCAGTTTGGCCCCACACATCCATCTCGCCATTCTCATCTCTTTACGTTCCATTCTATTGATGTTATCCGCTTTGACAGGCCAAGTTTCAGAAGTGTATGTCATTGCACTTCAAACACATGAAGCATACACTTTAACACTTAAAGAGCGGCCTATGCGGTTTATAATATGTAGCCACCAGCGGGGTGTTTTTACCCAAAATAGGGCTGTTTACGTGATCATTTTCATGCCTAAATAAGACCCAGAACGTAAAACAAGTATCTATCCCTGAAAGGGCATAAACAGAGCTTTCGAATGACACCATAACGATCCTTTTATGATGGCTAGTTTTCTTGCAAAAACCGTGCAACGCGAGTGCAAAAAGCATGTAATTAGGCACTTTCCCCATACAATTCCGTATATAGCGAGTGAGAGAGGGAGGGAGGAGGTGGGATTCGTGTCAGTAGGTTCGCCGCGATGGTCTGGAGCAGTCATACGCTCGCTACTCTCCTGCCACCACTTGTCTCTCTCTCTCAGCAACATTACGTGCTGAAATTGCCACACGATATATGTCGAGCACCGCCACATAGTCCAGCTTTATTTAACTCGACTTATGTTGCGCGCCGCTAAAGAAGGGTTAATCTTCAAGGGGATTGGGAGTCTACTCATAGTAAAGGGTACTTCACACAGTCAGGAATGCGAGCTAGAATCACTAGGAGTAGCTGAAAATTCGGATTCCTGGGCCTATTCGCGGTGAAAGTCGATACTCCTAGTGACTCTAGCGATATCCTAGTGATTCCTGTTAGACTCTCATTGACTCCAAACCAGTCCCGGCCGATTGTCCCTGTCCGACAAAATTTTCACCGTGTTTAAGGTTCTCGCCGCGAATCGGACCACTCCCAGTGATTCCCAGTGATCCCCAGTGATTCCCCAGTGACTCCCAGTGAGTCCTGGTGATTCTGGTGAGAACTGAAACTGAAACCGAAAGCTGTCTGCGAATCAGATACGAAACACAGAGAATCACCAGGACTCACTGGGAGTCACTGGGGAATCACTGGGGATCACTGGGAATCAACTGGGAGTCACTGGGAATGGTCCGATTCGTGGCGAGAACTTTAAACACGGTGAAAATTTTGTCAGACAAGGCCAATCGGCCGCGAGTGGTTTGGAGTCACTGGGAGTCTAACAGGAATCACTAGGATATCGCTAGAGTCACTAGGAGTCATCGAATTTTCACCGCGAATAGGCCCAGGAATCCGAATTTTCAGCTACTCCTAGTGATTATAGCTTGCATTCCTGACTGTGTGAAGTACCCTTTAATAAATATATTATTCATATAAACCTGTAATACTTCTCACGTGAAAGTATAATATACAGTATACAGGTAGTAAACTTTTCTTGGTCAAACATTATAAATAGGCCTAGTATTAACCTGTGTAAGTACAATTTCCCACAAGACATTGTATTCACCCAGTGATTGTGTGTAGAGAGGTAGTTGAGGTAATTAAATAATGTGAACAATGTATGGTCAATGTTACAATACCCTACTTGTAGTCTACAAGTTCTGCAACTCCCCTTACCTAACATAACAAGAGTGGTGGATACGTGTTTGTATGTGTTTTGAAATGTCAAGTTCGTTTGGTGGTGGACAGTGGAGTTTGGATTACTACTTTGAGGGGCGTTGTAGTCGCCGGGGTAAACTTTGAGCCAGCGTAATCATGGCTTGGTTGTTTAGGGGCCGTTGTAGTCGCCGGTTAAAAATCTAGAAGTTCTGCAACTCCCCTGACCTAACCTAAGCAAACTAACACAACCTATAAGTGATACCTATATTAGGTAATCGTATGAAATATTACAGAACTCGGTAACGAATGAAAAGAAGAAGGTGGGAAGGATAAACTATCCACTATTTAGACAATAGTTTAAATATATTTGTTTCTTAAAGTATAGTAAGCATGGATATTATGACCTTACAGTACATAATGATACAGACTTTTCGTATTATATTGATGTCTGTAATGATGTATGAATACAGTCATAATACTTAATGATGATATTAGAGGACTGTAGTTATAGCCTACAAGAGACATACTTGAGGAAAAATTAATTTCAATTATAGGGTCACACACACAATGGGGGCCATGCCTGGCATACTCGCATCTCATTCCTAACAAATCCCAGTGATGCTCGGTGACTCCCAGTGACTCCTATCTAATTCCCAGTGATTCCTATATTACTCCTATCGACTTGTATATTACAGTAATCTGAAATTTTCAAATTTTCAATAACTCGCACTTCATTCCTGGTTTTATCCAGGTGATTCCCAGTGACTCCCAGTGATTCGCAGGTACACTCCCACTGGTTCCTACGGTGTTGTGAGTCCACGGGGAATTGCAGACATTCGCGGTGTATTCCCAGGAATCACCAGAAATAATTACTCCTAGTGATTCTAGCTTGCATTCCTGACTGTGTAAAGTACCCCTAAGTAGTGGCAACAGTTCTGACTTTCCCATCTATACTGTACTGTATAGTAAAGTCTTATTATGGAACGGTCTTGTTGTAGCACTCTTGTGGCCTAGATAGGTGCTACAGGGCGACTTTAGTCGGATGACCTATCAAAATAACTAAGGAATAGGAGGATGGTGCTTTATATAGTTTAAACTTTATTTGTTATAACTTGAATGAACTTCTAGAAATCAGTCTTGTCTGCCAAAATAGTGAATATTACACCATGGCATCATACAGCAATGAATTGGTCATGGTTAACCTACCTGTTTCTCTTTTCCAGCCAGGTGATCCAAGGTAAGGGTCTGGCCTTATAATAGTAGTAGTAATAGAATACAACTCCACCAATGATGAGGACCAAGACAAAGACAACTAGGATTGTTATGACCGTGCCGCTGGAGCTGCTGCTGCTGCTGCTGCTGCTGCTGCTACTGGTGTTGGCGGTGGTGGAGGCCGCTACGAATGGGAGAGTGGACAACTGAGTGCAGTCAGGGCCGTACCTTCCAGTGGGGCATCTGAAGAAAAAGTATGGTTATATGTAATGAGGAAAAATTTACCTGATGTAAATGCTATGTTGGTCTGTTAGTATATTAACACTATATTGCGTTCATTTAACATGTTTATCTGAAAGAATGGTCTTGTACATTTCCAAACCACATTACTGTATTACAAAAGGGGTAAACTCCTATAAATTGCTTTTATCTGTATTGCCAGATGCTTTGAACCCCGAGAAGTTGGTCACATTAATTTCCTCCATATTCAGAGTAAACAAGTTTAAATCTTTAGCTTGTTTTTGGGAGAGGGTTGTTAGCCCAATCTCCTTCGTTGTGCATAGTGTGTGTGTGTGTGTCTGTGTGGTGCATGTGGAATATTTTATTAGTTTGAATAGCTGTGAATGGGAATATATAGTCAAACCAGTGTACAGTAATCAGCTTGCCTCATGTAGATAAGGTGCTAGCATATACTTTTATGCATGTTTGACAGGTCTAATGCAGCTTTTGTCCGCCATTGTAGAGTGAAGTGCGGAAGTCCATGAATTCTGGCCAATAAACCTTTTGGCCACCCATGAGGTGGCGAACCTTTGACTTCCCACGTACAAGTCTTGTGCATCACCATTCAACCACGCTCACATTTGAGCTATAAATATTAATCAAAAACATCATTCATGATCATCTCGGATGCTTTGCCTCCTGCTGGGAAAACCCCACTCAATGATGGCCATGCCAGAAATGCTTCCAAGCTACTTTGGCAAGATCTACTTCCTTTTGCCCTGCTACAACACTCCTTCCAATAAGTGGAAAGGTTTAGTTTTTCTTCTACCATACCATAGGTGGTCTTTCACTACTAGCTGCTCAACTCACTGACTTCCATGTATCTTTATTTGAATTCTGTCCTCATCCATTTTCTGAACATATATGGAAAACCTCATACTACTTCTCATTATCCACTCAACCATTTCACATTCAATGCCCAAAGCTTGCTCTTCCATTCCAAAGGACTTTTACACCTGCCCATGACTTGGTCCATCTAGACTATTCACACCAGTTGCCATTCTGAAATAGCTCCTCTCCACAGCTCTCAGTTTGGAGAGGTCCTTGTCACTTGCTGTCCATGTCTTTCTTCCATACAAGTGTTTTTTTTTTTTTTTTTTTTTTTAAGAGACAATGAACGGAGGAAGGAAAAACACAGATAAAACAAAAAGGTCCATGTGCCTAAAGGCATCCTCCATTCATAAAATGTTTGTAACAACTGGATTTAAACATTTGTAGATTGTAAGTTTGTGGAAAGCAATTCGAGGGAAGTGAATTCCAAAGAGTAGTAGTTCTAGGGATAAATTAATTTTGATAAGCAGAAGTTCTGCATTGTGGAGGAGAAAGTGTAAATGCATGGGCGCTCTCAGCTGCCCTTGTTCTACGGGGAAAGATGTGGAGAGGCGGCACAATTGAAGCAAGTTCCTCAGAACAATTGCTGTGAAAATATCTGTAGAATAATGCAAGGGATGCAACGTTTCTTCGTATGGATAATGTAGGAAGGTCCTGTGTGATTGCAGGGTTATTGATTAATCTAATAGCTTTATTTTGAATTTTGTCCAACTGCCTCAATGCAACCACTCCACTTCCACTCCACAGAGGTGAACAGTAATCCATCTGAGAACGCACATGACTTTTATATATTACAGCCAACTGCTCGTCAGTGAAGAATTCTCGAACTCTGTACAGGAGTCCCAGTTTTTTAGAGGCATTCTTAGCAATGCTTCTAACATAATGTGTCCAGCTCAAGTTAGTAGTTAATGTTACACCGAGAATGTCAATACTAGGGGAAGTGGGAATATTTACATCATTAAAAAATATATGGGAGTCAGTGAGATTCTGTCGGTTAGAAAATTGAATGTACTTGGTTTTCTGTGCATTAAAGGAAACTAGATTCTTTTGTCCCCATTCTTCAATTTTAGAAAGGTCCTGGTTCAGAGAAATTGCAGTGCTTATTTTTGAATTTATAAGATCGGGTTGGGTGAAAGAATTGGTAAATGTGAAGGAACTGTGGAGTGTTGAGTCATCTGCATAGGAATGTATTGGATTATGAGTGGTAGATATGAGATCATTGATATGAATGAGGAACAGAGTTGGGGCCAAAACTGATCCCTGGGGAACACCAGCATTTATTGAGTGAAATTGAGAATAAAGGCCATCTACCATTACACATATTTTTCTGTTATGAAGATAAGAAGAAATTAGTGGAACTAATGATGCAAGGCCGTACTGTGACATCTTCGACAATAAGGATTGATGCCAGACTCTATCAGATGCCTTTGATATATCCAGTGCTATTGTATGTGTTTCACCATGTTGGTCTGTAGCTTGGTTGATTTGATGCGTAAGAAGGCAAAGAATGTCTGCAGTTGATCGACATCGTCTAAAACCATATTGCCTATCACTGATTAATTTATTATTCTCAAGATGCTTAATTATGTGATTATTTAATATAATTTCAAAGACTTTACCAAGAGTGGAAGTTATAGCTATTGGTCTGTAGTTTGATGGATCTGAAGAGGCACCTTTTTTAGGAACTGGATGGATGTTTGCTTCTTTCCAGGGTACTGGGAAGCATGAGGTATGAGTACACAAACGGAAATTTTTTGCCAATACAGGAGCGAGCACCGAGGAGCAATTCTTAAGTACTATTGGGAAACGTGCACACTGTTCCTCAGTGACTTTCACTACTGACCATTCTTCCTTTCAGGATATAATAAAGTTTTCCAAATTCCTTGTTCCCTTTTATTGCTCTTATCTCCTTCTCCATTTTACCATATTTGCACAATACAGCTCCAAAATACTTTAATTTTCTCTAGGTATACTAATTTGAAACACACTATTGCATCGCTTTCTCTTTCACAATATCTTTAATAAATCTTGTTTTCCAAATGTTTACTTTTATCTTGCCACACTTTCTAACCTGCTTTACTCTTTGAATTGTTTGTACCATTTCATACTTAGTCTACAGTACTTCCTTGAACTATCAGCTCGTCCATGCCCTTTAGTCACTTTTGGCATAGCCCTTTATTTTGTTGCATTATATTCTGTCAATTTAGTTTTCATTTTATAGCTCAGTTTTTACTTTCCTTTCTTATTTCCACTCCTTCCTTATCCTTACTTTCATCAGCACTATACAGTGGTCCAATCCTATCAGAATGCTTTGCACAGCTTTTGAATTTATTTCTACCTTTCAGCCCACCCTATATAATAGGATAGTCCAATTTCTGCTCGTTTGACTTCACCTATGCCATGTATACCAATGAATGTAAAGATGTTCAACAAATGTATTTGACAAGAACAGTTCTCTCCGCATATACTTCTAGAAGAAAAGTCACCATTCATATTCCTACTCTCCACACCCCATTTACCCACTGTGCCTTTTCTCTCCTGGCTTCCAGCAGTATGATATTTGTACACTGGGAGTTGTTCTACATTTGTAAACTTTATTCCTGAACATGCTATTGTTTTCCACACACCCAGTCTCCTGGTTCACAGGTGCATACACAACAAAACATAAATTCAGATCTTGCACTCACACTACAAATTTGTCTAATCCATGTATTCATAGTGTTTCATACTTCAACTTATCTGATTAGACCACAGCTACTGTTTCATTTTCATTTTCGTTTGTCAAGAGACTTTATAACATGACTCCCATGGGAGTAATATGCAAATTACTTAGTTCTTATTGCAGATAGTGCACAGGAAATAGGTGCAAAATAGATGGAGGGAGGGTATGGCTAACAAGGGACTAGGAGTTCTATCTATTGCCTGACGCCGTGATCCCTGAAGGGATGGCCACAAATGACCCCCCCCCCCCCCACATGCACCTCTGTACCCAGTCAGTTGACGTCCCTCCTCCCAACCAGCACCGCCTTCTTTCATGTACTTCTTCACTCCATCCTTCCACCTCTCTCTCGGTTTACTCCCCTCTCTGTCCTTCCACCTCTCTCTCGTACACCCTCTTAGTCATTCTCTCGCTTCCCATACGTTCCATATGGCTGAACCATCTCAAGATATTCCTATTCACACTTTCCAGCACATCTACCTCCACACCACACCTCCCTCTTACTTCCTCATTCGTTTGTCTATCCCTCTATGTAACTCCGCACACACTTAAGTAACTCATTTCCACTCCTTTCACTCTAGGTCCAAGTCTCTCCACCAACGTCAATGCTTCGCTTCCATAAGTCAATGTTGGGATGACCACACTGTCATGCAAGTACTTCTTCACTTCCATACTGATCACTCTATTTCTTGTTGCTGCTTTCAGCGTTTCTACAACTCTTCCCCTGTTGCACTCTCTCCCGCACTTCTTCATCCATACTCCCATCTTTGCTCAGCACACTGCCCAGATACTTAAATAAGCTGACAATCTCCATAGCCTGATCATTCAACTTCACCTCACACTCTGTGGCTTCACCCCTTTCGAAGACCATAACCTTAATCTTCCCTGCATTTATCTTCAGATTCCGTTTTTCGCACACTGTTCCAAACTTTTACCAGACCCTGCAACTCCCATTCATTATCGCTCATCAGAACTGTACCATCAGCAAATCGCAGTACAGGTAGCTTCCACTCTTTTCCCTCCTTTATCAGCGATACACCAACATCCACTGCTCTTCATTTTATTTGTTTCACGACTCCATCCATATAATTATACAGTAAACAACCACAGGGATATCACACTCCCATTTCAATCCAACATAGAGATCAACGAACTTGCTCTGCTCATTCTCCACATGTACTGCCACCTTTGCACCCTCGTACATGCTCTTCACTGCTTTCAGCAACTCTGTTTATTCTAAGTACGTTCCACATACCTTCTCTATCCACTCTGCCTTCTCCAACACCAAAAAGGCAACATACAGCTTTTGTTGCTTCTCCAGATATTTCTCCACAACACAATTCAGGGAAAACATCTGATCTAAACAACCTCTTACTTTCCTAAACCCGCCCTGCTCGTCACCTATCCATTTCTCCGTTCTCGCTCTCACTCTCAATTACTACCCTACTATACACCTTCCCTACTACGCTTGGAAGGCATATTCCTCGGTGGTTACCACACACTCCTCTTTCCCCTTATATAGGGGGACTATTATGCCTGTCTTCCAGTCATCAGGTGCACTCCTGTTCTCCCATGCTAGTTTACACATTTTCCATACCTCCAGCATTTCCCGACACACTCCATCTATTCCTGGTGCTTTCCCCAACTTCACTCTTTTCATGGATTCACACACTTCTGACCTGATCCCCTACTAAGAGTTAATAGATAAACAAATAAAGTCATGATCAGTGGAGTAGGGCACTGAACTATGGAAAGATGGGAAGACTTTCCATACGCAGTACTGTATGTGGGAAGGTGGTGGGAATTAACTATTCAATGTTGCATCTGTAGTGACTGAGTACATTAAGATATAACGGAGTGAGAGGACCTTTGACTACAATCATAGACTTTCAATGCGCATTGTGCAAGGGAGTCTAGGGTGAACTTGTGTTGCCTGACCCGCCTGTTAATGTTAATTTCGGCAGTGTAGCGCTGGAGTGAGAATAAATTCAGCTACTTGAGCGATACGGTTTCTACCGGAGGTGGCCCTGAAGCTGGCTCCATTACTAGAAAGAAGTGGCTGGGGGAAGCTTAAAGAGCTATTGCCACTCTTGAAAAATAAGAGGACTTCCACTTCACCTTAAAGGGAAGATGTATACCTCATGTGTTAGGAGTGCGATGACCTATGCCTTGGAGACTTGGCCAAATAAAGCGGAGCATATCGATAGAATGGAACGGAATGAGAGGAGCATGGAGAGATAGATATGTGGGGTTAACTTCAGGGACGGGGTATCGAGTGAGGAACTAAGACGACGTCTGGGCATTAGGAGTATCAGAAAAGTGATGCGCACGAGCCGACTTTTTTGGTTTGGACACTGAGAAAATGGATGATCAGAACTGGGTGAAGAAATGTCTGACTGTATACGTGGGGGGATCTGCGTGTAGGGGTAGACCTAGAAAGACGTGGGATCAGGTACTCCAGTCCGATCTCAAAATAAAGAACTTAAAACCGAAGCTGCTCTCGACAGGGTCGCCTGGAATTGCGTAATTTAGGACGGGAGACTAACCACAATCTGTGGATGAAGTAAAATGTTATGTATTGTATCCTGTGGAGGGAGCTGCACCAACGGGTGGACCGAGGAAGACCTGGGATCGGACAATACGTGCCGATCTCAAATCCAAGAACTTGACAAGTGAAGCAGCCTTTAACAGGGTTGCCTGGAACACTGCCATTAGGACAAGAGACTGAAACTACATGTATTTGTGGAGCACTCCGTCTCAACATTTTATGTATGTATGTATGTATGTATGTATCCTGCAAGCACTCCAGACAAGACAACCCATCCCTTTCCATCCCAGTAATCCTACTCTCATCATCCTACACTCCCAATCCCAGCACAAATCCGCACTTCCATCTTTCAGTTCTCTGTAACATTAATACTCTTCCAAAATCAACGACGCCATTGGCAATGGAGGCACAGACCTCAGCTCTCACTCTGATAGGAGCTGTGGAGGTCGAGTGGTGAGCACACTCACATGTGAATCTGCAAGACCCGGGATCGAATCCCTGCCACGGCGGACATTTAGTGCGTATGGTAGTAAGTCCTAGCATGTTACACATGCTGGCACCCAGGCAGGGGACAACCTGACGATGTATAAAGACTAAACACACATAACAAAGCCACTCCAACAGCTTTATCTCTCTCCAACACCCCTTCTCGCCTCTCTACACTCTTCAGATAAATAGGAAAAGTAGAATGTAGATACGAGGTGCCGTTGCAAAGGCTTATTCCTCAATACCTTCATCTGATCTGATCTGAGACCAGCCCATCACCACATAACTAGAACCCAATCCTCTCAGCATCAGCTAGGAAAGGCCCTAGAAAGCCGCCTTTGGGGGGGGGGGGGGGGGGGATAGTTCCCTTATTGCAACTCCTTTCGGGGTTGGGCACCCGCCTAGAAATGGAGGTAAAAAAGACTATGTGAAAGAAGGAAAGTTTTTGGAGCAATGAGGAGTATGTGGAAGGTGAAAAATCTCTGAATGAAAGTTAAAATTGTAATGTATAAAGGGATAGTTCTACCAACAGTAGTTGTTGTTCCTCAGGCTGTCTGGCCGAGCAGCCCCAAGGTCCCAAGCAAGGCCAAGGCCATAACCAAGCGCCCCCACAGAACCCTCCCAGCTTTACCACTAAGAAAGCCCAGGTGACCAAAGCCGCTCCAAGGCAAGGGGCTGAGGAGGGTACGGAAACGCCCGAGACACCAAAGCCTTACCCAGGGCCCTGTGCCCCTTAGCAATTATGAAGGGAAAGTTGAGGGGCAAAGGAAAAATGTGACGCTTTGGCTCCCAGTCTGCCATCCTCTATGTTGGCAGTAGAGAGGTCAATCCACGGAAGAGACGACGCCACTTGAGATCTAGAAAAATATAAGCGAAAGGAACAATCAGAGTAAGCTATGGGTATGGCAGAGAATGCTCAACGCTCACTGATAGACCAGCCCATACCAACAGTGATATATGGGGCTGAGACATGGGCTCTGGAGAAAAGAAGAAGGAAGCTGCAGGTGATGGAGATGAGCTGCTTGAGTAGTATGTGTGGAGTGACTCTTGGAAAAAGATGAGGAATGACGAGATACGTAGAAGAGTGGGGCAGCAGGAACATTTGTCGGCCAGAATGGACAGAAGGGTGCTGTGCTGGCATGGGCATTTTGAGCGAATGGAAGATGAAAGGCTTACAAAGAGATTATGTGAGTCAGATACAAGGGGAGGTAGAGGGGTAGGAAGACCTCCATTGAGATGGAGAAAATATGCAGTACAGGTGTTGGAAGATAGAGGAGTGACTATAGATCAGGCAAGAGAAGTGGTAATAAATAGGAATGAATGGAGAATGCTAGTAAATACAAGAGTGAAAACGCGGTCGTTTGGGGTGAGGGGGTCATGCGCCAGTTGGTCTAGAACTCTAGATTAAAATGTAAAACTTGCAAACTAAACTAATAGTAGCCTACGTCAGGCGCCTGGCCAATACATATGAAGGGTACAACTGGATGCGTGGTGGGCGATGCTTGTGGTGGTAAAGCTTCGCTGCATGTTTGCATGCTGAGACCGGAACCTCTCCGGGAGGTCTGGGACCTGGGAATCTTGTTTAAAGAAGGAATGAGAAGAGAATGGGAAGATGGATAAGTGGGGTTAACCTCAGAGACGGGGTATCAAGCCAGGAATTAGAAGGCGTCTGGGCGGCATTAGGTCTTAGGAGTGTTAGTGTAGTGATGCGCAAGAGCCAACTTTGTTGGTTGGGACATGTGGAGAGAATGGATGATCAGAACTGGGTGATTAATGCTGGACTGTGAACGTGGGGGGAGCTGCGCGTAGGGGTAGACCTAGAATGACGTGGGATCAGGTATTCCGGTCTGATCTCAAAATAATTCACTTAACAGAGGCAGCCCTTGACAGGGCCGTCTGAAAAGCCGCCATTAAGGACGCAAGACTAACCACATTCTCTGTGGACAAAATGGTCTTTAACTTTTATATATTAAACTTTTTGTGTTCTTTTATTTCAAAATTTTATTTTATTAAGCGTTATTTCCATATAGCGATTTTGATTAGTTCTTTTGCATTTATCTTGTATCGTCCCAGTTTTCGTTTAAGTTTTACATTATAATGTAGCCTATAAGGACAATAATTATTATAACTGAAATAAAGAGTTGTGTAGTACAGTACATAGTTTATTCATATGATTAAAGGTGGATGCCATGTATACTATTATTGACTAACTATTTTTGAGTGTGTACGAGTATATATAGGCAACTACAAATTTCATTAGTCCCTATCTGTTCAGTGAAGCCAACATTTCTTCCCATCTCTCTGCTCTGAGGTACCATACATCAAAGTCAAGGTTACAAGAGGATTGAAAAAATTAGCTTTCCTAACCTCATTCCCACCTTGCATATAATTAACTTTAGAAACTAGACAATTTTACTGAAATGCCTGCCAAACTCCCATAGACAAAATTATGACCATTGCAACTCCTTTGTCTACGGGTTCAGGCTTTCAATAGACTGTGTTTTAGCTTCACTAAAGAGCATAGGGGAGGAGGAACTTTGTCTTGTAACTGTACAATATAAGAAACTCATTTTGGTCCATTGATTTTCTTTCAGACTGATCGCTTCGACAATAAAACTTCAGTACTGTATTAGTGTCTGTGTAGTCCCTCTGATTTAAAGTTCTAATTTCAACTTTGTTTATCTCTAATAAAGTTAAAGTATTCATTAATATTTAATGGATTATATTGTTATTTTACTGCCGCCGCTGTTCAACATATATTATGTATGAATAGGAACGGCAAATTTCAACCATGCTAATTCAACCAATTTCAAATAAAGCCACGTACAACTTCTATTCATAACCTAACTTTATATAACCTGACTGTACTGGTTGATTTAGTATTGATATAATATCTTCTGACTCAAATGGTCAAGTGGTTGATTTACATACATAAAATGTTAAGACCGAGTGTTCCACACATACGTGCAGTTTCAGTCTCTTGTCCTAATGGCGGCATTCCAGGCAACCGTGTTAAGGGCTGCTTCACTTATCAAGTGTTTTCATTTGAGATCGGCACGTATAGTCCGATCCCAGGTCTTCCTCGGTCCACCCCTTGGTGAAGCTCCCTCCACTATCACAGACCTGCATTTTTTCACCCAATTTTGTTCACCCATTCTCTCCAAATGTCCATACCATCCCAGTCTACTTGTACGCATCACCTTGCTAATACTCTTTATACCTAAACATCTTCTCAGCTCAACATTTGTTATTCTATCCTGCAGCCTGGCCCCACACATGCATCTCGCCATTCTCATCTCATTACGTTCCATTCTGTTGACATCCTCTACTTTAACGGCCCATGTTTCTGAGGCATACGTCATTGCACTTCTAACACATGAGGCATACATCTTTCCCTTCAGGGGGAGAGGCATTCTTTTCATGTCTGCCAATTTTAGTAACACAAGTGGGTACCGCTACAGTAGTTTTATACTGTCAATTTTAAGGCAAAATTTCCAGCAAAATTTCTGACATCTTCTACATTGGTATCCGAAGTAGACTTGTGACATTGGTAAATCAATTTAAGTGACATATCCTATAAAAGTAACTAAAACTTGCAAGCCAGAGTTGCCAATCAAATTACAGTGAAAAAAGCTGCGATACAGTCTTAAGTCTGACCTGCAAACATGGCGTTGATATGAGTGGGGTTCACACAATTGGCCAGCTGGGCAGAGGTGCATCGTACACCCAGACAACTGAAATAAACAGTAGAATTAGTTTTAAGTTTAGTTCTGCAAATATGCAACCCTAACTCCCACCCATTATTCTGCCCAAGAACCATTCAGGAAAACAAAAAAAGATAAGTGATACTGTACATCTATTACTAGAAATCTTGTCAGGTAAGTTGCATTCACATTTTTTGCACAAGATAGACAAATCATATGTAAACAAAAAAACTACTAAAGGCATGCACATACTCGTATCTTCCATTCAAGAGAAACTTAACGATTAGGAGTTTAATCATTATAGATTGCATATTGCTAGAAAGTCTGAGGAAGTGAATAACAGGTGGTTTGGGTATAGGGTACAGTAAATGAATTCTGAATGTAGAAGCTGAGCAATATTACTTAGTGTTTATTCAAATATAATTAATGGACTCCAATGTACTCCAGTGGTTAGGGTACACTAGCCAATTTGCATGTGCTGATACAACGGACATATTATATTCTTAACCCGTGGAGCCCCGGCTAGTTTTGTAATGTTTGTTCACCAGAACCCGGCCGGTTTTCAAAAAATGGTTTTATTCCAGAAACAATAGCGAATGGGTTAGGAATGAAGGAAAAACCACGAAAAACCGCTCAAAAAGCTTAAAGAATGGTCCTACAGAGCCCCCGAAAACGTATTTTACAAGAGTAAAAAATTGAAGGCAATTATCCCAAAAAAACAGGTTATTGCGCGCTCACGCGCACGCACGTGGACTTTGAGAGTTTTCAACCATCGGCACGGTTGCGTGGGATACGTACACAGTTCCCATACAAATCTGAGCCCTCTTGAGTGGCTACACCTGAGGTTACGGTCGGCGCAATTAGGGTGATGCACCAGGCGCGTCTCTGGGGCTGTGCGTTACATACATCGCCGACGCGTCAGACGCGTCGCTGGGGCTGTACGGGTTAAACAAAGTAAAAATATGCATCGATTAAGAAACAATCCTGCAAATTTCTTATAGGTAGCAAATTTGACAAAATTCACATAGTATATAAAGCACTAAATACATATTGGATAGTGTAGGATATGTGTGAGCTTACCTTGGAGCACTGAGTTTGGTCTGCAGGGTCTGGTCCGTAGCCCACAGGACACACAC
>JBAKBP010024721.1:0-34646 GCA_037953745.1 Lithodes maja | reverse complement strand
CTTTCAAGATGAATTTGTACATTTTTCGGTAGACAAATTTCCCGGCCGTAGGCCGATTCCTTTTAAATTACAGGCTCGCAATCGCTCGCCAGGAAAATATCGACATCTAAATGGCACGAAAGGTATTAAAATTGACAGAAATGGGACTAAAGTTAATAAAATAGCCAAACTAATGTGGCGAACGTCTTAAAATCTCAAAAGCAATGGGCCTAAATATGAGGGAGAAAGGAATCCCGAAAAAAAACATCCCTTGGATGAAAATCTCCCCTTAACCCCTACAGTATCGGCGACGTCTTTTTGTTTTGTTTCAACTGCATTTAGACGATTTTATGAAGCTTAGGTAAGATATATGGTAGCTAAAGGGATTAATTGAGATAGTCTGTAATCTTTTAACAGGTAGACATCCTTCCTAAGATGAGTAAAACCATCTAGTAGTTGTCAGAATATAATTAAAAGGATATCACCGGTACTAAATGTGTGAATCATTGGAGTTTTGACGTGGTTAAACAAAAATCGGAGTATCATGCTACTGCTTCTCAACCAGTTCAAATATAGCCTACTTGAATAGTCTCTAAAACAAGGCTACGATTCCACATAGTATTACGTAGCCAATTACGTGTACCTGTATTAATTCGTGTGCAGTATAAAACGGTGTATTTGGCAGAAAGAACATAATAGAGCGGCGCAAATGAAAAAGTGGCCTGGATAAAGATTTAAAAATCATTGAGAGGTAGAGAATGGCATCCACCCTAGGTAGTTAGTACAGGGGGTGGGGCACTTGGCTAGGTAGGATGCCATCAAAGTGTTTTCCAAATAAGGCCCTTTTTAACCCTTTTTCTGCTGAATCGCAATTTTTCCAAAATCAATAATTTTAGACATAACGTACAGGGAAATGCTCAGTTTTTATAGTAGAAGGTTTATTCAACACTCAAAATAAAGCGCTTGATCTGCTTTACATGACAGAATATTGAAAAATTGCAAAAAGTTAACTTAAAGGGGTAAAAAAGGGTCCAAGATTGAGTATTACCCTTTTACCCCCGGGATCAGACCCTTTTTCCAGATTGCCCCCTAAGGGGTCATCTGGTAAAGTAATATGTAAATACTACAATTCACAGGCTTAAGGACATATTGAGGAAGTTTTTTGGAAGTTTTGAGAATGATTGATCAATTAGGGGCCTGGTACTGGGGGTCCAAACTTGGACCCTTTTTTCACTGAAACAGATGTCTGAAGAATAGGCTATACTGCACTTCAACAGCAAAATATAATACACATGAATAGCTTTGTGGCAATGTACAAAGTCTAGATATTGATAAATCAGCCTTTTTCATATGTTCAGATGACATGAAAAGCGTTTTGGGACATGTTAACCCTTTTGTACCACCGTTTTCAGAAACCTTTGTCAAAATGCATAGACTAAGTTCAACTATTTCCTGAAATGATGAATTACCAGAATTAATGGCATTCCCTCAACCCAAATCGGTAAGACTTTACTCTCATTTACTGACGCTAATTTTGACAAACTCCCCCACAAAGACAAGCACTGGTGCAAGACCCTATTGTCTTAAGACAGCCACATCTTGTCGGGCTGCACCCAACTTTACATGAGCATGTGACTAGTTCGGCACATTTCTTTGGAATGGGATCCAACCTCATCAGTTTCGGCTTCAACTTTCCATCACCCAGCCGTGATCAGTAGGGAGGGGGCAATCTGGTTTTGGTTCTACTGCCTTCTTCCAGATGAAAGCCTGGTAATTTGCACGATCAAGGTGCAAATGGAGTGCATCCTGGGAAGGTGGCAAGGACTCGAATGAACTTTTCACCTTGCTGAACATCTTCAATCTAACATCATTTATAGAGGAGGTGCTCCCATATCCATAAATGCCACAACCAAACTGTTCTGCAGACGCCCTATCTTCTTCTGACAGCCCAGGGGATTCTCCAAGGTGTGCCAATAAGGCTGGGTCTTTCACATAGACTTTCCAAGTACTTCGCTTGGCTTTCCCTGAAAACTGACTTGTTGTGTCACAGCCTGTTACCGAATGGTATGCAATTACATTGTCCATAACCAAAGGTGGGTAGTTAATTGCATGAACAGGAATGTACTTTGGCTTCTTTGAAGTTCCACAACTCATCCATATTTCAGATGGTAGGTGTTTATGATGACCCACAGCAAGAACAAGGACATCTGTGTCACGACATTGGATAACCACATGGTTGTAGCCAACTTCCTTTGCCTCCTTCGCATGTAGTATGAGCCGAGTATCTGCCTCCTCATGGCTAGATTTCAGCTGTGAGATGTCACTTAGGCATGACGACCAAG
This sequence comes from Lithodes maja, assembly GCA_037953745.1. Taxonomy (NCBI): domain Eukaryota; kingdom Metazoa; phylum Arthropoda; class Malacostraca; order Decapoda; family Lithodidae; genus Lithodes; species Lithodes maja. The sequence goes on along the minus strand of JBAKBP010024721.1, from coordinate 32,325 downwards.
CATGATCTGCATCGTCGAATCCACCTGCGATTATCAGTTCATGCCCTTCTGACAGGTCTTTGGCACTCGTCATAAGTTCATTACTCAGAAACGAAGCCAGCTCTGCTTTGTTCTTGGAGTGAGTGATAAACTGTTTCCAGGTCTGTGGTAACTTGACATGTCTTGACTCTATCACCTTTCTGATTGGTTTCATCAATCCAGCCCGATCAGAACGTGTCCCATCCTTGATGGATGTCTCCAAATATATGTCAAACAAGACATCAACTCGAGAATATCCCTTTCCAAACTTTCCTTTCACAATGTCCAAGAAGACGTCTGCAAGATACCCAAAGGTACTGGCTTTTTCAGGCTTACCAATGGCTTGAATGAGGGCTGGTGCATCTATCAGGAGACAGGTGGGAGACTGACTCTTGGGTAGGTTTGTCACTATTTCTGCAGTTGTTTTCTCGGTGAGGATGTCTTGGAGGTCCGCTTTGTTCTTGGCAGACAGAAGCTGTCGATTTGTCTTTGCAAGGGAAAGTGGAACTGGAGAGAGTTCGTGTTTGAGAATATTTTCCAAGTTAACGTCTCTCGCACTACCTGAGGCGACGGAAAATATCTCTTTCTGCCTTTACCTCAATCACCTTGTCTTTCTTGACTGGGACTTTCACCTTGTACATTGTTGCCAAAGTTTTTGCCTTATTCAGAACTTTTTGCAATGTTTCAATATTCTGTCATGTAAAGCAGATCAAGAGCTTTATTTTGAGTGTTGAATTATTAATTCACGTTATGTCTAAAATGATTGATTTTGGAAACATTGCGATTCAGCAGAAAAAGGGTTAAAAAGGGCCTTATTTGGAGAAAAAAACTTTGATGGCATCCTACCTAGCCAAGTGCCCCACCCCCTGTACTAACTACCTAGTGTGGATGCCATTCTCTACCTCTCAATGATTTTTAAATCCTAATTTCTGGCCCATGCCTCTCTACTAACATATTTGCTCAGTATTCGTAAAATATCTCAAATACGTAAATTTCAAGTATGTGTTCACTGTCTATACTAGTAGAACTGCTACAATTAAATGTGTACAAATGACACCTAATTATAATATTCTAATCATGAAGAGCATTACTATTTTCAGTTATTGCTTATTGCATTCAGTTGAATACCCATTTTTCCAGATTATTCAGGCTAAAAATAACGATTTTACTCAGTTTTAAAAGGTCCCGTTTGAATCAAAGGTGTACAAACTAGTTAAGTTAATCCACTAACTCCTTTGAGCTCTTCCTAAGCAAAGAAATCGTCTGATGAGTATATAATACGATGGAAAATGGGGTCATGGATTGCTGGGGCAGAATTGTTAGAGGCAAAACTATTTCATGTTCACTAAATTCTACTGATAACAGCAAGTTAAGATCTGTAATAATACGATTAACAATCATTATACAATCATAAATGGAGATGCATTAAAACGTATTTGTATTATATATAGGATTTATTTCCTCATAGTAATAGATGCCAGAAGTTGTCTATATTATGCTTTAGTGGTTATGCCAAATGGAAGTTCTAGTGTATATTTACACAAGACAATAATCAGTTAGTGAATACAATGGATATTTTTAATTAATGTCTACTTATCTGTTAAAGCCTTTATTGATACAAACATCAAATCTTCATTTACTAAATATAATTTCTGCATCAGTGAAAACCATAAAAAATACGCTGGGAGGATGAAAAGTTGCCCATATAAGTTCTGTTCCTTTCTGTGATTATATAAATGGAAATACAATGCGCATGATTGAATTACGAGTGTAGTTTCCTACGCAGTGGTAAATCACATGACTAGCCAACTGACAATATAAAGAAACTACACTCGCAATTCACATTACTAGCCAACTGACAATATAAAGAAACTACACTCGCAATTCACATTACTAGCCAACTGACAATATAAAGAAACTACACTCGCAATTCACATTACTAGCCAACTGACAATATAAAGAAACTACACTCGCAATTCACATTACTAGACAACTGACAATATAAAGAAACTACACTCGCAATTCACATTACTAGCCAACTGACAATATAAAGAAACTACACTCGCAATTCACATTACTAGCCAACTGACAATATAAAGAAACTACACTCGCAATTCACATTACTAGCCAACTGACAATATAAAGAAACTACACTCGCAATTCACATGACTAGCCAACTGACAATATAAAGAAACTACACTCGCAATTCACATGACTAGCCAACTGACAATATAAAGAAACTACACTCGCAATTCACATGACTAGCCAACTGACAATATAAAGAAACTACACACGCAATTCACATGACTAGCCAACTGACAATATAAAGAAACTACACTCGCAATTCACATGACTAGCCAACTGACAATATAAAGAAACTACACTCGCAATTCACATTACTAGCCAACTGACAATATAAAGAAACTACTCTCGCAATTCACATGACTAGCCAACTGACAATATAAAGAAACTACACTCGCAATTCACATGACTAGCCAACTGACAATATAAAGAAACTACACTCGCAATTCACATGACTAGCCAACTGACAATATAAAGAAACTACACTCGCAATTCACATGACTAGCCAACTGACAATATAAAAAACTACACTCGCAATTCACATGACTAGCCAACTGACAATATAAAGAAACTACACTCGCAAATTCACATGACTAGCCAACTGACAATATAAAGAAACTACACTCGCAATTCACATGACTAGCAACTGACAATATAAAAGAAACTACACTCGCAATTCACATGACTAGCCAACTGACAATATAAAGAAACTACACTCGCAATTCACATGACTAGCCAACTGACAATATAAAGAAACTACACTCGCAATTCACATGACTAGCAACTGACAATATAAAGAAACTACACTCGCAATTCACATGACTAGCCAACTGACAATATAAAGAAACTACACTCGCATTCACATGACTAGCCATCTGACAATAATAAAAAACTACACTCGCAATTCACATGACTAGCCAACTGACAATATAAAGAAACTACACTCGCAATTCACATGACTAGCCAACTGACAATATAAAGAAACTACACTCGCAATTCACATGACTAGCCAACTGACAATATAAAGAAACTACACTCGCAATTCACATTACTAGCCAACTGACAATATAAGGAAACTACACTCGCAATTCACATGACTAGCCAACTGACAATATAAAGAAACTACACTCGCAATCACATTACTAGCCAACTGACAATATAAAGAAACTACACTCGCAATTCACATGACTAGCCAACTGACAATATAAAGAAACTACACTCGCAATTCACATGACTAGCCAACTGACAATATAAAGAAACTACACTCGCAATTCACATTACTAGCCAACTGACAATATAAAGAAACTACACTCGCAATTCACATTACTAGCCAACTGACAATATAAAGAAACTACACTCGCAATTCACATGACTAGCCAACTGACAATATAAAGAAACTACACTCGCAATTCACATGACTAGCCAACTGACAATATAAAGAAACTAACACTCGCAATTCACATGACTAGCCAACTGACAATATAAAGAAACTACACTCGCAATTCACATGACTAGCCACTGACAATATAAAGAAACTACACTCGCAATTCACATGACTAGCCAACTGACAATATAAAGAAACTACACTCGCAATTTCACATGACTAGCCAACTGACACATAAAAGAAACTACACTCGCAATTCATTCACACTCAGTGCAAAGTTAAATAGGATGTATATATTTGCTTGAAGTATCTTTTTCCTTTTTTATTATTGTAAGATAAAGGTAGTGCGAGTTAAAGTAAACGTGCGTGTGTGTGTGTAACACCAAGGCAGACGATAAAGAAGACAGGCGTACAGACGACGAAGGCAGAAGTGCGAAAGTTGAGAGCAAAAGGTGTAGGCTAGGTGAGAAAGAGAAGGAGGTTAGGGGAGAGCCTGGTTGAACCTGCTGATGCGGAAAGTCCAATATTTATGGCTTAAGGGGAGGTTTCTAGTTTGTTTCCTACTCCTCCAGCAATCTTGAAATTTCACCCCCTTGACCCCCTTTCAAGATAAATTTGTACATTTTCAGTAGAAAATGTCCCGGCCGAAGGCCGTTTTACTATTAAATTACAGGCTCGCTATCACTCGCCAGGGTAAAATCGACACCTAAATGGCACGAAAGGTCTTAAAATTGACAGAATGTGGGGAATTCTTAAAAATCACCAAACTAATGGGGCAAACATCTTAAAATCTCAAAAGCAATGGGGCTAGACATGAGGGAGAAAGGGGTCAAGAAAAAGTTCCTCAAGTGGAAATCTCCCCTTAAGAGAGAGAGAGAGAGAGATTATATTGATGTATGATATTATGTAAGTCAATAAATATATACAGACAGCTATTTATGATGAACAAAGCTAAACAAGATTATGAATCAACACAAATATATGATAAAGCATATTAAGTGACAGATAAATATATTAGATAAGTTATATATAGATATATATATATATATACTAGCACATCCGTGGGCGGCCTGGGGCACCGTATTTTCCAATAGTAGGCATAGGAATATTGTCAACACTGTACTTAACCCGTCCAGCCCCAGCGACGCGTCTGGCGCGTCGGCGATGTATGTAACGCACAGCCCCAGCGACGCGTCTGACGAGTCACCCTAATTGCTCCGACCGTAACCTCAGGTGTAGCCACTCGAGAGGGCTCAGATTTGTATGGGAACTGTGTACGTATGCCACGCAACGGTGCCGATGGTTGAAAACTTTCAAAGTCCACGTGCGTGCGCGTGAGCGCGCAATAACCTGGTTTTTTGGGTTAATTGCCTTCAATTTTTTACTCTTGTAAAACACGTTTCGGGGGCTCTGTAGGACCATTCTTTAAGCTTTTTGAGCGGTTTTCGTGTTTTTCTTCATTCCTAACCCATTCGCTAGTGTTTCTGGAATAAAACAATTTTTGAAAACCGGCCGGGTTCTGGTGAACAAACAATACAAAACTAGCCTTGGCTCCACGGGTGAACGCCATGCGTTATTCAACAAAAATATTTAATTACTCGATTTTCTTTAACATATTTTCGGGCTCACTACAGGAAGCATTCGTTATAGGTAGCTAATTAGTATATAGATGCTAGGAAAATAGATCGAATTTCAGAAATTTTATTTTATTTTATTCACTTTTCACAATTTTTGCTATATTATTCTAAGTTGTCCATTTGTTGTTATCCGATGTGGACGTTCTTATTCTTCTCATATTTATCAGTGAGTGTTTTCTGTTTTAGATTAAACTTTGTATTATTTTTTTAATCTTGTCTTTTAAATTCGTTTTAGTGATTACGAGTGCCTGTCCTAGCTGAATTCTTATTTTTAGCTTTCTTTATATATCATAAGTAGATCATTTTACTTTTAGTTAATTTTAGAATTGTCTTCATTTTATAAGGATCATGTTTGACTACCTGATGATGGCTTCTTGTAGTGAGCTGAACATTGTTGAAGAAATAAGAAAATCGAGTAAGTAAATAAGGTTGGCGTTAAGTACAGTGTTGACTCTATTCCTCTGTCTACTATGTTATAATATATATATATATATATATATATATATATATATATATATATATATATATATATACTGTATATATATATATATATATATGTATATATATATATATATATATATATGTATATATATATATATATATATATATATATATGTATATGTATGTATTGTATGTATATGCTCAGGCCCAATCCCCACTTTTCCTATTTTTATTTTTATTCCTATTTTACTCTATTTTATTATTTTTTTGTTTTTATTTTCTTGGGGCTGGCCGACTCAAGACAGAGCAAGAACAGGAAAAACACAAAACACAAGACAGAACAACGAACAAACGCAGACAAAACACAAAATTAACACACATCGAGGTCACCCAAGAGAAGACCCAGAGACCAGGGTCACCAAGGTCACTCCAGCACTCCCCCAGCCCCCGACCACCCGGAGAGGCTCCGATCTCGGCAGGCAGACATGCAGCGGAGCCAAAGCCACAAGCCCACCCACCACACTTCCAGGCGCACCCTTCATATTAATCATCTCCCCGGGCCAGGCGCCTGATGGACTATTATCTAGTCCAACTTGCGCCCGACCCGTTCCCCCAAATGACCACGCGTTCACTCAACTATTCACATGCATTCTCCATTCATTCCTGTTTATTACCACTTCCTTTGCCTGATCTATAGTCATTCCTCTATCATCCAAAGCTTGTCTTACACAGTCTCTCCTTCTCAATGGGGGGTCTTCCTGCCCTTCTATCTCCCCTTGTATCTGACTCACATATTCTCTTTGTAAGCCTTTCATCTCCCATTCGTTCAACATGACCATACCAGCTCATATATATATATATATATATTATATATATATATATATATATATCGCTATTACATAAACCAATGTTTTTCAGAGGCTTTCTCAGTGTAGGCCTACACCTCCTCCCTTACAGAGAGTGGGGGGCACCCACTTTTCAACACTTTTCGCACCCTTATGCTACCCAACCTTCCCCTGACGACCCCTCTAAATACTCTGGACCACGACCTGTCACACTTACTATCAACTTTTGCAATATTCGCAGCCTTTCCTCTAATTTTCACTCAGTCGAACACCATCTCTCTTCCTACAAACCTGATCTTCTTTTCCTTACCGAAACCCAGGTATCTGAGACAACTTCCAGCAGCACCTTTCTCTGTATCTTCTACTTCTCTATCCTAGTTATAAAGCCAAAGGCGGATGTTGTGCATACGTGCAAAACAAACTCACTTGCTCTCGTGTTCCCGATTTCGACTTCTCTAAATTCTTAACTTTATGGCTCAAACTATCCTGTCATTCTCATACTAAATATTTCTGTGCTGTCTATCTTTCCCCTAACTCTACCGACTTTCCCAAATTTTGTGACTATCTAAACTCTAAAGTGGAACACATTCTATCCATCTCTTCCTTCTCAATCTTAGGAGATTTCAACGTTCACCACCGCCAATGGCTCTCCTCTCACACTACTGACCAACCTGGTGAACAAGCCTACGTCTTTTCTATCATAAATTACCTAGAGCATCTGGTCCAACAACCCACCCGTATCCCGGATCGCTTCGGAGATTGGCCCAACATTCTTGACTTATTTCTGACTTCTAACCCTTCTTCTTATACTGTCAATCTTTTCTCTCCTTTGGGCTCCTCCGACCATAAACTTATCTCCGTCACCTGTCCTATCTCTTCAGTACGGCCACCCGATCCTCCCAGCCGGTGGCACTTGTGACACTTTGGCGCTGCCGACTGGGAGGCTCTCTGGCAGTACTTCTTTGATTTCCCATGGAATGACTTCTGCTTCTGTGGCCGAGGGCCCTCGGAGAGTGCTGAACGCATTACCGAGGTAATCTTCTTGGGCATGGAAGCATACATTCTATTTTCTTATTCTCAGTCTAATGCAAAAATATCTTGGTTTACTCATGCTTGTTCTACTGCTGTCCACAACAAGGAGGAAGCATTCAAACGGTACCGACGCCTTAAAACTCAAGAATCTCATTCTTCCTATGTTTCTGCCCGGAATCAAACCAAATCTGTTCTTCGACTTGCCAAGCACTTTCATCAATAATAAATGCACTGGACTATCCAACTCTAGCTCTTCCCAATCTTTCTGGCATCTAGCCAATAACCAGCTCCCGTTTATTATAAACTCCAAATCTCCAACCAATAATCACCAAGCTACATACAATGCTTCCTTCATCCCTCCTGTCTATATATTGTTTGTTCACCCACACACATTATCTAGTAAGTAGAAATACAGCTATGCTTCAATAATAAATCCCGACTCTCTTTGTTGTAAATATTTTTCTACTCAATCTCCAGATAGCAATAATATAGCTATTCTTCTTTAACACTCTACACATGCCATTGTCCTTATTAGCCATGATCAATTTCCACTCATTAACGACCCAGTTACTCTTCTTCAAACCTCCAGTTATGTCCTGTTTTCTCTCCTCTTTCCATGTCTGTCCATTAAGAACCTCCAGCAAACAACAATTTAGCTATTCATCTTCCATTGTGCTTTCCATTCATGTAAATTAACCATCTTACACATACTTTTCGGCACTTCCTCCAACTTCTTTCCACTCTCCTTATTCCCTTCCTATCCAACAACATTCTCCAGTTTGAAATCACCCAGCAACTCTTCTTCAACATTTGTCTGATCTCTTCTGCCCATCGCCAATAATTCTCTTAACAATCATCCGAATCTCTTGCTTCCATTCGTCAACTCCAGTCCACAATCCTTCTCTCGCTACTCTTCTTTAACATATATCATGTTTATTCTCACTTCCTCTCTTCCCACGCTTGTCCACCCTCAGTCTCCATGTTCTTCTGTATCTTACGGTTGTCACTTAAGCTGTCACCACACGTCACTCTCCCTTCCCTTCTTTTTGCGGTTCTTCCTCTCTTGCTTATTGCTTATGCCTTGCGTGTTGCGACCACTTGGCATATATTTGAAAATTGATCTTTATGTAAAAGGAGTGCTATAATTGGCTAATAATTTTGTGTGTAATGGAACACCAACAAACGTTATTCAACAGTTCTATCTATCTATTTATATGCTCAGGCCCAATCCCCATTATGGGGGTAGCCGATTCAAGACAGAGCAAGAACAGGGAAAAACACAAAACAACATAAAACAACGAATAAACACAGATAAAAAAACACAAATTCACACACATCTAGGTCACCCAGGAGAAGACCCAGAGACCAGGGTCACCAAGGTGGCTCCAGCACTCCCCCGGCCCCCGACCACCCGGAGAGGTTCTGATCTCGGCAGGCAGACATGCAGCGGAGCTAAAGCCACAAGCCCTCCCACCACACTTCCAGGCGCACCCTTCATATTAATCGTCTCCCCGGGCCAGGCGCCTGATGGACTATTATCTAGTCCAACTTGCGCCCGACCCCTTACTCCAAATGACCACGTGGTCACTCAACTATTCACAAGCATTCTCCATTCACTCCTGTCCACCACCACTTCCCCTGCCTGATCAATAGTCATTCCTCTATCATCTAAAGCTTTTCTTACACAGTCTCTCCATCTCAATGGGGGTCTTCCTGCCCTTCTATCTCCCCTTGTACCTGACTCACATATTCTCTTTGTGAGCCTTTCATCTCCCATTCGTTCAACATGACCATACCAGCTCAGCACCCTTCTGTCCACTCTGGCTGACAAATGTTCCTGCTGCCCCACTCTCCTACGTATCTCCTCATTCCTCAGTCCGTCTCTATGAGTAACTCCACACATACTCCTCAAGCAGCTCATCTCCATCACATCCAGCCCTCTTTTCTCCTTTTTCTTCAGAGCCCATGTCTCAGCCCAATACATCACTGTTTTCACAACAATCCCTTGATACAGTGCACTTTTTACTTTCACTCCGAGATTTCTCGTCTTCCACATACTTCCCATTGCTCCAAAAACCTTCCTTCCTTCACACACTCTGTTTTACCTCCATTTCCATACCTCCACTCCTGCTTATCGTTCCTCCTAGATATTTAAAACACTCTACTTGTTCCAATATTTCCCAATCCAGCCTCACATCTAGATTCACCCTATGCTCTCCCCTATTACACACCATTACTTTACTTTTATTGACGTTCACCTTCAGTTTCGGGTGGATGGGACTCGTTAGCCTTGGTCGGCAACTCATCTAGGGGAGACAACCTTATACAAATCCGGGTGGATGGGACTCGTCAGCCTTGGTTGGCAATCTGTCTAGGGGAGTAAACCTGATACAAATCCGTACTGCTTACCTAAGGGTAAGGCAGGTTAGTGGATGGATTAGCCGAACACCACTGTAGAAAAATAGTGCTAACAAGATGCACAGAGGGCCTCGGAGTCGGACGGATCCTAAATTGAGTGGTCAATCCTGTAAGTCCTTCACTAAACTGGCTCGGGTTGTCCCTCTCACAGGGAATAGGTCCGCTTGGGGGCATTCTGTGTATGGCCACCCTCGTAAGGGGAGTAAGGCGTCCGGCAATAGATAGATAGATAGACCTTCAGTTTCCTCCTTCCACAAGCCACACCAAACTCTTTGACTACCCGCTGCAGTTTCTCATCAGAATCCGCCCCCAATGCTGTGTCATCAGCGAACAGCAACTGATTCAACTCCCAATCTCTACCATTCTTTCCTACTAAACCCAATTCTCTTCCCATAGTTCTCCTTTTCACCTCCCTCACCACACCATCCATAAACATATTAAACAGCCATGGTGACATTACACAACCCTGTCCCAAACCTACCTTTACCTCAAACCATTCACTCAACTCACCATTTCCTACTCTCACACATGCTCTGCTCCCTTCATAAAAACTCTTAACTGCTTCTAACAAATGTCCTCCTATTTCATAAATCCTTAACACCTTCCACATTGCTTCACGGTCCGATCATACGCTTTTTCCAAATCCATAAAAGCCCAAAATATCTCCTTATGCTTCTCTAAATACTTCTCACAGTTAAATATATTAAATAATACGCTGTGTACATTTCTTTGTTTATTATTTTGTGCTTGCGTGTGAGTTATGTTAGTTTGGGAATTGTAAAAAATATTAAATGTGTGTATGTGCGCGCGCTGACGATTTATTATGCTTTCAATTAACATTTACGATATATATATATATATATTTAGAGTACACGTGTTCAATGAAAATATTTTTACAATATGCACTTTATTGAACAAGACAAGGGAATGCAACTAAATTGCTACGTGATTTTGAAGTGCAGTGCAAATACGCTTGGTCATGCAGCTGTCTAGTACTTACAAAAAAATTGTCTGATTGAAGTTGCTTGATTGGCTGCATAAAATGACATGAATATAATGGTATGTGTGAGAGGCGTCCTGGGGTTGTGTACCTCAATTGTCTGTTCTGTATAGCATTATTTGGAAATTACATGCACGTCCTTTGAATTGATGAGTGTGTGTGTGTGTGTGTGTGTGTGTGTGTGTGTGTGTGTGTGTGTGTGTGTGTGTGTGTGTTTGTAATATACTGGTGAGAACACAATAATATATATATATATATATTTATTTATTTAAGACGTCAGTTTGGTTGCGACGTGAGTATTCTGTGGCTGCTATATACTGTACATGTGAGTATAGTTGGAATCTTTATGCGCCCTAACAAAGGAGTACAAAGGAGTACAAAGTACAAAGGAAATCAAGCAACAACAGATCTAGTGACCCTTCTAGGCTGCTTGTCCTCCAAAACACTGAGGATCAAGTGTCCAAACAGTGGTTTAGAGTGGGTAAGGGAACATTGGAAAGGGAACTTTCACTAACGTGGCAGGACTAGGAAGTTAGTAGGGGACATGTGGGTTAGTAACTGAGGAGAGGATAAAATAAAGTTATTCATTTACAAACGCAGTCAGTCGCGGGTTTGATGCGAGATATTTGTCTAGGCGGAATTTAAATGAATCAACGGTGCTGCAGTCTATAACGTCTCGGGGAAGCCCATTCCACAAGTTGACAACTCGATTGAAAAAGAAATTCTTAGATTCGTGTGAGTTAAAAGATTTACCAATAATTTTGCAACCGTTTCCCCGGTTTTGTAACGTGTGATATAAGTGAATTATAACTGAGTGTGTGTGTGTGTGCGTGGATGGTGTATTATTGTTTCACCCCATACATAAAAATCACCCCCTAATCTAATTACTTTCACTGCTACACGGACACAAGGATTTTAAAACTACTTTCCGTGTCAATAGCGGAACAGTGTTTGATGCAGTCTCTTTGTAGCTTTGTATTTTCTAAGAAGAAAGTCCCATGCAAAACGTGAACTATCTGAGAAAACGTTTGCCTAGCTGATTGTTAAGTAATTTTTTTTTTTAAATTATGAACATTAATTACTAAAAATATTTGATCTTGCGTTTAGTCACCGTTATCAGTGCAAAATAATTCTAATCGTTGCTAAATATTGTTTGACGAACAAAACTTGCCGGAAATATACGTTCTCTTGAATCAACCTCTAATTTGTGTATAGCATATGATCTTGTATTAAGTGTCGAAATACGATGACATTTTATTTGTCTATTATTTTGGTAAAGATTAGACGATAATATTCTTCTTGTGAAATACCTCTTACGGACACGGCGTAACGATATCAAATACTCAATGCTATGCCTTTGAAACTGATAACGACGTATCCGATCCTAACTTCCACCATACGCTTATTGTTAACTTTAATAATATCTTTATGATGTGGTACATACTCCCAAAAGAGGTAGGATGTGTACCGGGTGTGGACCCAGAGGTGGTGCATCCATACCTAACCTTAGCCAGGAAAGTTTTGACAGAAACCTTTCCCAAAGGTAGCTGAGCAAAGCAACTAGGGCACTGTGTCCGTGTGTGTGTGTGAAGAAGGTGTGCTTATATAATAATTGTAGTAGCAGACATATTTACCACATGAGAAGGGTCAACCAGTAAATATTTGTACATAATGCTCCAGCCTTTTCTGAGATTCAAAAGGTTATGAGTCACAATTCCGAGATTCGTCAATATGAATGGAATACAGTAATACCAGTTCTCTCCCAGACTATATGACTATTGTCTTACAACTTGACAGTCCCTAATTGGAGGTTACTCTCGTGTTTGGTCTATGCTTCTATAAACCAGGATGTTTTTGTTTCATTTTGCAATTTGTAATCATGGCACAAAGCTTCAATTGTTTGTTATCACACCTGCAATATTGATATACATAACTAAATCAAATATTTATAATTGACATATTATGATTATATCATATATATTTCGCCATGGTTTCAATATTAACTTAAGTCCAACGCAAGCGTATAGAAAATCATTGTAGATTATCGTGTTATTCGTTTTTATTCCTAACATTGGTTGTTCAACATGATTGTCGTACTGTATGGCACTGTAGAGTAGAAAATGACGAAACGGTATGAATTGTGTTTGTTGTTAAACCCGGGGCTCCCGCCTCCTCGGACTTATTGGAACATAATATGTCTGAAGGAGTTAATGTCAATACATGCATCTCCCAACTCACACAAACAGTGGCCGTTTTGTGAAGGATAAGTGCACACTTCAAGCGTCCTGATATATAAGTTTGACATGAAGAAACTGTAAAACAAAACTTGTCATTATGCATGCTCATCTTCATATGGAGTTTCTCTTACCACGCATATCACTGTTTCTCACTTAAATTAATCCTCTAGACTCAGTCACGTTTTTCAGTTATGAGAGAAAAGGCAATTTAATATAAACTAAAATATACAACATTGAAACACAAACTTCAAGTTAAAAAAATAAAGAAAATATATACTCCCTAAAAACACTTATATATAATTTATTTTCTCACCATGTCCTTCACCATTCTGATTTAGGCTGTCTTACTTTAGTATGTATCGCTTCCTTAAGCTAAAAAATATGATATAGCAATAATAATAACCATGTCATCCTGCCTTCAGCTAAGAAATCTTATTTAGTCTACGTTCCCTTCTTTCGTTAACCAACTTGGTGTTCTTGTCTTCACTTTCACGCTGTTTTACATCACAACACAACTATTATTTAAGGGGGAGGTAGTTGCTTTTTCTCCCTCATTTTGGTCCCATTAGCATTGAGATTTTAAGATGTTCATTCCATTAGTTTCGCGATGTTAAGATCTTTCGCCCCATGTTTTGTCAATATAAAGTCCTTTCGTGCCATTTAGGTATCGACTTTTACTGACAAGCGATCACAAGCCTGTATTTCTAGGAGGTACCGTGATACATTTTTCTTCCGAAAAATGTACAAATTCATCTTGAAAGGGGGTCTAAAGGGTATTGCTCAAGTTTGATGGAGGTGTAGCGAGGAAACTATAAAATCAAATAAATATAAAATAAATTAAATATATAGACGACAAATTATGCACTACCCCTTTAACAAAGGTTATGGGGGTTCAGCAGCTTGTTATCCACTATTCTCCTTGTCTACTTACAGTATATACATTATTACAAGCTGCAGGCACGATGACGGCTCTATTGTAGACATACATTTAATGACTTCATTCTTTTTAGGGGAGATGGGTCGCTTTTCTGGTCACCCTTCTCCTTTATGTTATTAGTTATTTGATTGTATGGATGTTCGGCCCATTAATTTGGCGATTTTAAGACCTTTCACCTCATTTTGACTGTTCGTGTCATCTATAGGTGTCCATTTTATTTCCTGATGAGCGGAAGCGAGCCTACAATTTAAGAGGAACAGGCCTTTGGCCGGAACATTTTGTTGTCGATAACTGTACACATTTATTTTGACGGAGGGTCTTCGTGGGTGATTTTTTAAAGCTTGATGGAGGTCTACGGAGGAAACTATCAAAATAGTAAAAATGTATATAAAAATTATACAGTATATATGAGCAAATAAATACGCCCAAGCCCCCTTCATATGGATAATTTTTTCAGTGTATAATATTATTGAAGAGTGATATACCTGTCATGTTTCGTAATATCAGTGTCAGTTCTTCGTTTTTTATATCAAAGCATTGGTATAAAGTGAACATGTTTATTTACACTACTAATTTTGAACTGATATTTTAATGATTTTGACGTATGTTATATATTTGGAATTATCTGGCTTTGTTGGAATGCGTTTTGGAATTGGCCGATTATGATACAACGATATAGATGAAAAATAGAAACGAGAGAGAGAGAGAGAGAGAGAGAGAGAGAGAGAGAGAGAGAGAGAGAGAGATAGAGAGATCCAATGCTAGGCCCCAATCTAAGAACTTCACAGGTAGAACAGCTTCGCCATAGCCTTGTTAGTATTTGCGTTCGTCTTTTTCTTCGGCGGCTTATTATTCGTTTTCCCTTTTCTTCTTTGCATACGTCTTCATTATCATCTTACTTAAAGCTTTCGTTTTTATGAGCTATGAATTCAGCATACCCCTCCCCCAAAAAAATAAAATAAAAATAAATAAATAAATAAATACCGGTACATAAAAAAAAAAAAAAAAAAAAAATGCGAAAAGTGGGGATTGGGGCTGAGTTTATACAATGTACATACTAATGTACAATACTTTTTTCTCATGGGAAAGCTGTCGTCAAGATTTGTGTAGATCTGATGGTTTCAGTGTTGAAGGAAACTGATTAATTTCTCCAATACTTTATGGTTTACATAATCTAGAACACAAACACTAGCTATTAATTTTCGAAGCATTTCCGAACTTAATCTAGTTTCTAAATTTCATGTTAGCCCATTCACCACCATTACGTAATGTTCATCATATTCTAGTTACCATTAAACGATTGTCTTTAGTTTGTCATCTACCTATGCGACTCAAATGGGTAAATACGATCTCAATAAATCCTCTTAGTAACACAGGTCCTTCTTATGGAATAATCCAATTGTAGCCAGAATCAAACATAAAAAGTCGTCATGGTACTGAAAGAAGCGTTAACAAGGTATTTATATTTCGAGGGTTGATATAAGCTATTGGAGAAGTCAGAAATGACCATATTGTGTGTCCCACATTGTATAGAACACTTTATATATTCTAGCATTAGATATCTGGTGATTGTCGACCATGCACGTCACCATAAGATGGGCATGCACTGTTGTATAACTAATTAACTTCTGAATGATAATAAAAGGTAAGGAGGAAGGTGGGGTGGAATGGAGATGAGATAAAACGGAAGTGAGAGAGAAAGGGGAAAAGGATAGGGGAATGAGTGCGAAGAAAGCAAAATGTAGATATATAAAATATAAGGGAGGTTAGAAAAGGAAGGAATATACGAGAGGATGGATGAGTGAGCAAAATAAAGTAGAAAGGAAGGGGTGAAAAGGTAAGCAAGAGAGAAGTGAATAAAGGATGCATGGGATAGAGGAGTGTGCGCGAGGAAGGGAAGGAGATGTGATGTGTGGTGGGGAATGGGTAGGCGACGGTGAGTGGGGACAAGTGGCAGCAAATAGGGATGGAGGTGATGGGGAAGGATGGAAATGGGGGAGAGGGCGAGGAAACCAGAAGGTGGGGTAGAAACAGCAGCACACAGGGGTGGTGTTGATGATTAAGGATAGGGGTGGGAGAGAAGATTGAGGGCGGGGAGGGAAACACTAACCACACCAAGCTGACAAACGCATACTACAGTATATCTTCTAATTATCACCTATCTTTACCAATAATGGTATATCTGAATGAATAATACCAATTAGATTGACCTAATCTTTACCATTTTATTATATCCACGAAGCTTTCGTCCCGTGTTTAAATAGTTAGCTTTATGATCGTGTTACCGGCCAAGGCGTGTGCAAAGAATTAGCTTCCTGAGAAAGTGTCGGAATAGAGCGAGATTTTTGTAATTGGCACGGTATCTCGCGTTCTTTTAAAATATTTGTTGAGGCTCGCTTGATAGTAATGTAAGGGTTGTTAGCAGCGTTTTGTGCATTGGAACAACTGATGTGAGCAAAATGGACTTCTGGCCACTGTTTTTAAGGCCAATACAAGTTAATTAGAAAGGTTTGGTAAATGTATTAATCTCGGTGTATTGTTGACCTTCAGTCTCAATAGCTCATCTTGCTTTCTTTCTCCCTCCCGCTGCGGTGACATAATGGATGTGTCTTTTGTGAGTGCTGTTGTATTTGCGTGTGCTACTGCCGGCGCCAGGAGAAATTCGGATGCGTGGGCGATGAGGTGGCTACGGCGTTGCAACAGATGGGTTGGTAGATTGCATTACATTTGTATTGATTGTTATTACCATTTTATTATGCACACGGGACTATTCTTTTGCAGCCCGGTCCATCCTTGTACACACCTTTCTCTTTTCCACTCGTGGACCATTTAATTTTGTTATATGGTACGTGTTATAATTCAGAATAGTAAATTCAGATAGTAGAACAAAATGAAATTATTTGTAGTTGTGGTCATACGATAATTATTTGTTTTCAAATCAACTCATCGAACCACGTGTTACGCTTCATTTCATTGGTAATAATTATCATCCTGAAAATAAATTTAGAAGTAAAATTATTTGTTTACTATCAAGTTTACTTACTAAACAATATATACGTTCTAATTAAGTAAGAGTTCCACCAGTGTGTTACTTTTTACGTCGAATTATTGACATGTAATTTAAACCAAAGACAATTTGTATTACAACTTCTGGACTTCAATGGGTGAGTTAGATTTGAAGTTTATTAGTAGGGATAAATGAACGATATATACGATAAAGTGGCTGATCCATTATGACAAGCGGATATATTGGGTGGGAGGAAAACACGGGAGTGGGCTTACATTCTGTATTTCTTTGACGTTTCGAGTTACGCAGAACCCAGTCTCTCCGAAGATGGGTTATGTGTAGCCCCATCCTGTTTAAAGTATAACTAGACTTATGATGTTTCTACCAATTGTACTATTTGCTTGCCAATATTTTCAAGTTTGAGTTTGCTTCAGGGTAAGAGAGAATCAATTCAAAATAATAGCTAATTAATTCAAAACCCTCAGCCTGGATTCACGAAGGGTCGGCTCTCTCTCTCTCTCTCTCTGTGTCTTGCTTGGGAACTCGGTATTTGTGATAATTGATAGTTCTGATTCTGATTTTAATTTTTGAGGTGATTGGTGTTACGAACGATGTAAAAATAATAACATTTAGAGCACTCAATATTATCAAACAAACCAACACAAGTGTTACTCTATTTTCAAAGCTAATTAACCACTTATTAGGTTAAATAATGAAATATTTCTCCCAGTGATAACCACAACCACCGATCACGTTTGTTTTTGTTCAGGTCTTTATAATTTTGCTTCTTTTTAGCAACTTTAATTTCGAGAGGTCCTCCTTAATCCAAGGAAGTAGTGTGTTGGCTACATTATTTTAGAAATACATTGGTATCTGGAGGATAAATTGGTTTCTTCAACAAAGTCCACAGTATCGTATGTAGACAAGCACAATCAATGACGTTATTTGAACCAGTCAGTCA
Organism: Lithodes maja; assembly: GCA_037953745.1. Taxonomy (NCBI): domain Eukaryota; kingdom Metazoa; phylum Arthropoda; class Malacostraca; order Decapoda; family Lithodidae; genus Lithodes; species Lithodes maja. The sequence continues at coordinate 14,326 of JBAKBP010024721.1, read as the reverse complement.
TGCACTCACGGCAATGTAAACATGATGATGTTTGCCTAACCTTTGTATCAGACTTAGAGACACTCAAAGAGCATAATTCCTTGGACAAATACCTGGTACACTAGGTCATGATCAAATTCAGACAATGAACATTGATTGGAAGAAAACACTGACTCAAAGTATGTGGTTCTAAGCTTGGGGAATGAAGCCCACAATAATATATCAAAATATTTCATCAGCTTGTTATAATCATGCAATAGAATGTATGACCCCTATCACTGCAGGACACAGGTGATTGTACTATAGCTATGAATTGCCAACAACAGGGTAGATTTGGCGAACTGGTATGACCATGTAGGGTAGCAAAAACATGTGTATAACAAACATTATATTTCATACATTTCCCCGGCTAGATATTATCTAGATAACATTAATAGTTCTACATCTAACCGTTGACTTGTTTAATTGATATTAAGACTAAGTTTCTAGCTCAATATTTATTACTGGGATGTTGTTCGATATTTAGTCCATGCTTATAATAATATATAGAGTCCAGGTTTGTTGTCTAGCAGCAATCGACTCGTCCTTCCTTCTCTCTCGTCATAGCACATTCTTATTGGTTTATTGGTTTATCATGGTGTGAGATTACTTCAGTTAAGTCTTTGTAGTTTTAAGAAGCACACATTTACTTGTGTTAGACTAAGCTATATTTCTTCAATGGTTTGAAGATATTCGAGGAAACAAGTATCTAACACTCCCTGCAAAATATGTTCGTGACGTAATACCACAGTTTTTCAGTTTTCTATTAGCATATAGGAAGTTATTACAAATAAACGAGTTAATTTAAATAGAAAACTAATTGAAGTTGAGAGAGAGAGAGAGAGAGATAGAGAGAGAGAGAGAGGGGGGGGGGGAGAGTGTAGACAGAGAAACTGATTTGGGAATAACAATACCGAGTAGCCTAATTCCCAGTCAAAAATGTACAGACGTTGTTAAGAAGGCTAACAATATACTTGGCTTTATAGGCAGGTAATTTGAGCATAAATCCAAAGAAGTAATCCGAACTCTTTGCAATTCCTTATATATATATATATATATATATACATACTCTATATACTCACACATTACATCAAGCCATACCTACCAAATCCATTAAATTATCCACTCTAAGATAATGTCTATTCTCCTGTCATACCTTCAAATATTCTAACCCTTCATATTTTAGCTCTCATAATGCTCCATGCATCAGTCATCCAAATATATTTAATTATACCCTACTTTCCTGGTCCAATCCCTGTAATCCTTCCCATCATTCATCTCTTGACCATCCACCTTTGAAAATTGCTTTAGCAATTAATTGAAGGTCAAGGTTGAGTGAAGACTAATATTGAACATTCAATCTAGTTGTTTTTCTCTAGCATAACTTTCGAGCTGTGTGTGTATGACTATAAGAAGCAACATGCAGTATATTTTATTTATGGTTATCATGACATATCCCGATCCACTATTCAGTGAAGACCCATCCTTCCTTGTGGAGGTAACGAAGGTTGTGGCTAGGCTATATATATATATATATATATATATATATATATATATATATATATATATATATATATATATATATATATATATATGAACAGAACACCAAAGACGAAACAATTAGACAAATCACACGGACACGCATACGAGCCAGTCTCTAATGCGTCTTAGGGCAATTATAAATGTGGCACCGTGTCATCGGAAGTAGGTCAGGAGAGTTTTAACCGTGAAATTGCATTATCCGAGTTCCAGGGGACATGATCGATTTTCTCAGAGAATCGGAGAAATTGGATCAAAACTTGTTTGTGTAACAAGGCAGATATTGAGAACATGGTGTAGGTGCATGTACAGTATGTGTGTGTGTGTGTGGGGGGGGGGGGGGGGGTTAATGTATGGTTAATTGGTTATCATGGCCTTCCTTCCACTTGTTTTATAAGATAATGCAGTGCATACATCAGGGCACACATTGCACTACACTACACTAAACACTCGGCACATAACACACATTTACCACTCATGATCATTACTTACATCAGTTTTGTCAAATTTCACCATAACACTCTCTCTTAGTTACCACTAATAATGGTATTGCCAATTACAACCTGTTATAGTCAGTGTTAGTGTTCTTTACCATTTATCTCCCAAGCACAATCATTATCCTCAGTATTCTTCACTTACACTATGTCCTCAACTCACCATCATTATCATCAACAAATCTTCTATATGTACTAACTTACGCCTATTCGCCCCTTCACATCTCGCTCTCTCTCTCTCTCTTTCTCTCTTTTTTTTAACAACCATTCTCAAAAAATCTCTCCACAATTTCTGCTGTGCCTTCCATGACTCTCTGCGCCAATCTTCGTTCCCTTAATTTTCTCAACCAGCTCCATCATTCTCTAAATCTTATTCCTTTTCTCTCCATTCGTTCCATCACTCTTACCCTGTTCCACTAGGGTTATACTTGTCATATAACAATAAAACTATTATCTTTGATTTTTTTGTTCCTGGTCTTGCTTCCGTAAGGCCTATCACATTCGCTATACACATACTTCCGTGAGGCTTATCGCACTTCTCGTGTTAAGGGTCGCTCTACTGGTGATCTTCTTCCTTATCTTACTAACTCTTGGTCATCCTCCATTCGGGACTTCGGGTGAGAATTTTTCTGTTGCGCTAGACATATCGAACGCCGCCTTCGATAGAGCCTGGCACAAATCCCTCATCACCAAACTACCCTCCTACGGTTTCTATCCCTTCATCTGTCCATTTGTCTAATTTTCTTTTCTGGCAGTTCAATAGCTGCGGTTGTGGATGGCCACCGTTCACTTCCTCAACCTATCAACTATGGTGTTCCTCAGGGTTCTGTCCAATCTCCAATTCTTTTCCTATTATTCATTAACGATCTTCTCAACTGCACCTCCAGCTCCATTCACTCATATGCTGACGACTCTACATTACACTATTCAATTAGCCTTCCACAACATCACTCACAGCAGGAACTCCAAAACTCACTTCAGGAGACCATAAAGCACCTATCTTCTGATCTCTCTACTATCTCTAATTGGGGCAGCAAAACATTGTTACTTACAATACTTCCAACACTCAATTTCTCCATCTGTCTACTCATCGCCCCCTTCCACAAAACTATGACTTTTTTTATTATTTTTTTTATATGTGAGTGAGGGAGGCATAAGGCAGAACTGCCTGCATCGAGTGCCTCCCCCAGAGTCGAAAGAGTGACAGGGCCAAAATCAAGGGACGTTCGAGCCAAAATGCCTGGACACACAGAGTTTGAAGCAATTTAAGTCATAGGAAGAGGGAAAGACTGATTCTGGGAGAGAGTTCCAGAGCTCAGCTGTTGAATAGAAGAAAGTCAGAGTAACATTTCACTCTTGGGTTGGAGAGTTGCACAGAGTAGGGGTGGGATTGTGTTGCAAGACGGGTACCACGTACCCTACGTAGAGGAAGTGGTATACACTGGGAGAGCTCTGAGGAACACTGATTATTATAGTAGCGATAGAATATCGAGATATTGCAACATTGCGGCGGAGAGAGAGAGATTGCTGTTACGACTGGGGCTCGTATAAAACAAGGGCTCTTAATCATTGGACTAGGAAAGCACACAGCCACAACGGTAACACTAGATCCAACCCCTGAACTTATAATGCCGGCGCACAAAAACACCTATACCCTCCAGAGTTAAATCTGCGATAACGGGGTATCCTATAACTCAGTATAAGTGCACTACTGCTGCAGGCTGATGATCTCTGATACAGCCTGATCACAACAACATACAATTACGGTAATAAGGTATACTAGGAAAAGATAGAGATCTTAATTAAATCACTCCAATGATTTAATGCAAACTAGAAGAAAGTATATTTAAAGTTACTCTAAACAATAATGAACTGTCACTCCTATACTAAAGAAAGTGAACGAAAGTCCCAAAGCATCGAGCAGGAATCTTCTGAAGAAAGTCTGATGCTAGGTTAAGATGATCGTATCGGATTTTGAACTGTAGTATAAAGCAGGAACAGGATATGACAATTGTAAGGACATATAGGGTTAACTGGCACGGGAATAATAACTGCGCAATAGTAGGAACTCAAACAGCAAAAGAAGTACTTCCTCATCAACGAAACAGCCTACTAGGGTTGTGCAACTCAACAACAACCTAGACTAATAAATGCCGTGAATAATAATGCATACATAACAGAAAGAGTTTATAATCTAAATCTGGTGTCTGCTAGGCGAATAAAGTCTAGCTGGGATGTAGTAGGCTAGGAAACAATGGCTGAGCAAGCGGCTCGTAGCCTAGCGAAGTCCTTAAGGCTGTGCGGCCAAATTACGTTAATTGACGGGGTGCTCTCTTGAGAGATCCAGATCGCTAGTATCTGGTTCTCTCCTGGCGACCCTCTCAAAGTCAAAGCAAACGAGTTAGCACAGTGTTGGGTGGCAGAGGCAAAAGCCCTCACTCGCAAACACAGTGCTAAACTCACAAGGTACACAGTCAGAAAGACCACCTAGGCTTCCCACGTCTCCGTTGCGATTGTACAGGTTCAACAAAACCTAGTACACATCGGAAATCACAACACCAGTAGGCCTTATCCCAGTCTAGCATTAAATCCCCCAGAGACCACCACGATACAGAAAGGGAGACACCGTGAGTGTGTCAAACCTCTACAGACATAAATGGTAACCCTTCCAAAATGCCTAACTAAACATGTGTTATCTGAGAGCTTCAGCATATAATACGATGGCCGATATATGAAATCGTGCAGAACCAAAGGGAAGTTATGATATTAAATAGAGTAGAAGAATGAGAGGTAAGAAGTTGAGAGAGAGAGAAAGTGCTCTATAGGTAGAAGTCGGGAGACAGGTGCAAGGGATATGTGAAGGGTATGCTGGTCAGGCCTCTGGACCCCTCCAGGATCCCACACAAAGGCACGGTGGTCAGCCAATCACATGCCGCTACGTCACCCGGCAGCAGGCCTGCAGAAGGCGCCAGGAACCACCAGCCAATCAAAACCGAGAGAAAAGACCACGCGGGCGAACAACTCCTCCGGGAGGGAGGAGGAGGAAAAGCAACACTCACCTCCCCCACCCTGCTCGCTCGCTCTCTCTCTCTCCTTCACTACAATGCATCTTACGTTCAACTCATGATATAAAATACAATGCATTGTCACAGGCGAAAACAAAGACCACTTCTACCCTGCCTGTGACATGACGATTCACAAGAAAGAAAGTACAACATTGTAGACAGACTGTAGCCCATTTCACTGCCCTGGCGAGTGCTAGTGGCTACCGGGAGGCGATTCTGCCAACGCTGGCAGGCGTCACACCCCGCCCAAGATATAGGACGCTCAACATTAGGCGAGCACGATATCTGACAAGGCAGAATGCCGACAAGACCCGTCACACATAGCCACTCCGCCAGAAATGAAATGCAAAGCTCAATCTTACATAAAACAACATATCAACATAAAGAAAATCCCACAACCCCTCCCAAACATAATGGTATAATTTTAGCCTGCTATGCTCCCAGAGCGAGCTTCACAGAACCCAGCCTCCTAAGTGAAAGACAGGTTCAACTTAGGACTTTAGCTATAACATAGGCAACTTACAATTAACTATCAAAAGAAAGAGTTTTTATGTGATTTTTGATTTTTTTATTATGTTTATGGCGGCTGCACTTACAGGGGCAAGCCTTTTTTTTTTTTCTCCACTCTCAACACACACTGACTGAACGGCGAGGATTCTCCTGCAAACAAACCCTCCTGTGACAAACAATCAGCCACAACATTATCAGTGCCCTTAGCATGCCACACATCCAACTTGTGTTCCGGCAGCACAACAACACCTGGCACTGATAAACTGCCCAGTTCATCACAAGACTGGCATTTCTCTTCGCTCTTTCCGGCAACGGGGCCTGCCAATAACCTTTCACTAGTTCTACCTTCGTGATAGGCGATGCAGCCCCGAGGCGGTCTATGGCGTCGTCAACTCTCGATAAATTATAGGCGTCTATCAGGGATAATGCACACACTCTCGCAATCAACACACTCACTGATCTTGCCACTTAAGGAGAGCGTCCGGTTCATACTCGTAAAAGTGCTCAAAACGGCAATATTGCGCAACCCGATATATGGCATCATCACCCATCCCTCTGTCTTCAGTTAAAATCCTGAGGCAACATTCCGTCTGGAAGCATGTTATTTCTGGGCTAGTTTAAAGTTTTCGCGGGTTGCGCAGACGCGTAGAAAATGCATTATGGGTTTCGGATCTGCAAAAAAAAAAACGAAAACCATGAATTTTTGGTGAAAATATGACGTTCTTAGATATTTTGCCTAACAGTATCTGGTACTCAACCCTGGTAACAACGAAGGGTGTGGTGGTGGTGGAGGAGAAAGAGCAGTGTGGTCCAAGCCGCGAGAGAGGTAGGGTGCGGCTGGCCGGCTGGCTTGCAACAGCTCTCGTGCCTTAGTACCTCACGTAAGAAAGTTCACTTGTCGGCGCAGTTCTGACGTAACCAAACATGCTACAACAATGTTTCTGGTGTCATTGGAAAGGGCATGACATTCTCTACAACTACACATCGCCATTTTTTTTTATTTCTTTCCCATTTCGACACAGCACCCCGAGACATTTGTCACCTAATTTGTACCTAATTGTAAATGCCCTAATTCTACAATTAGATACAAAATGGAAAAAGTATCAACATACAATTGAAACTACACCTATTGTTAGTACCCCCAATGCATTAAAACAATCAAGCAACAACATTTAAATGAGATTCTGATTTTACAAAAAGTCATAAATTTACACACTAATTCTCACCGAACTCAAAAAGTATTGTCCTAGAGAATTAAAATTTTGGAAATTTCTTAGTTGTTAGGTCCCCTATACGTGTACAAAATCTTATGAAATACAGACAAAATCCACTGACACGTTCTAGAGTAAAAGCCGGACGCTCCCATTAACACAGGTTGCAAAGTTACAGGCAACGACCACTCACGACATTCCTTATCCCTCAGACCCTTCGTCAACACGTAATCCAGCTCTGCTTGCACCACAGGCTGTCGAGAAGGATTTATACGGTAGGGAATTAAACTGAGCCTTGCACTATCTCCAGCCTGCATGTCGGATTCTACCCCGTACATCAGGCCTGGAGAAGCAACAAACATGCGGATGCACTGCCACAGCCTAGTAAACAACTTATCTCGCAGAATAACAATCCTAGTGCCCTTCCACAACCCAGCCGAGACCGCAGCTTCTAACCTGTAGTCTCCCTCCTTCTCCACCTTCGTCCCTAGAACAGCCAGGTCATGAGAGGGACAATCAGTGCCATCTGTGCAGTCACTCCCATAGTTCACAATTGCTAAGGCTTCCCCACCGATACCGTACATGCGCACCCCCGCATTCCTTACGACTACATCTGCCTGCACAGCATCACCGCTTTTAGCGACATGGCCAGATACAGTCGGTCTATGGTAGGGCTGTTGCATTCGACTAGAGCAGCATTGGGAGGCTATGCGACGACCGGGCACTTCTATGCCACAGCCAACCTCACCAATCTGCTCAAAGTCCTCCTTTTGACCACCACCCTTGGCAGCCATGGGTAGACCCTAACCTGGCAACCATGCCAAAGCCTCGTCGCCCACCTTGAACCACCGAAACAACGAGGCTAACGGTCTTTCAACATTCACGTGACCTGCCCGCGGAACATCTTGCACCGCCCGAGTTGTGAGGCTAAGGGGCTCGGCACGACCAGTGGGGTATGAACCGAGCTGGTGCTGGAGCGCTGCACACTGCTGCTCAGGCAGGTGCTCTAGCGCTTCCACAGCCACCAGACTCGTGTCCCCCGCCCACTGCTCCGCCGAGACATGACAATCCCTACTCTCCTCCACCTGTGCCCTACTGGCCCCTTCTCCTTCTCCACCTTGGCCGCTGCAGACCAACGCAGGGACAGTAGGCTGCTCAGGTGGTTGCCTCACAAACTCCTCCAACAGGTTCACATGACATGTTTACCCGTCCTCGTGTTTGATCTCGACAGCACCATTACCACACTTCTGAACTTCCGGATCCTCCAACTGCAGTTTACAAATATCTGAGGGAACCAACCTGTCTAGATGCTTCCGAAGCAACCCAAGTCCTCCCCCAATATCAAACTGAGCAACCCTTTTTTCTCTCCGTGTGTAACGTTGCTGCCTCGGAGTCTCTTCCTGCCCTACCTCCTCACTAGCTGTGACAGGTCCTGGGGCTTCTCCAGACTCCAACAATGGTGCCAATACTGAGTTGCCAAGAAGAGCCGCTGGTACTAAACTCTTCAAACTGTTACCAACATTAGCCATCTTCTTCCAACCGTTCCTCCGTTGATCAGAAGACTGAGGAATAGGCTGTGACACTTTGGATGCAAGAGGTCTTGTAACAACGCACGCCATAGGTTGTACTTGACATTTCTCTACCCACTCCTGTTCCTCCCTACTCACGTCGGCCGGCTTCTCGGCAACGACTAAGGGTGAAACCTCAGAAGTAGGCACCGCAAAGTCGTTGCCAAGAAGGAGGTCGACGCCCCCAACAGGCAAGTTCTCCACAACACCCACATCCAACTCTTGTGTCACACCATCCACCTCCAGTTCCATCCTGACCAACGGGTATGACTTGACAGCATTGATACCCTGCACCACAACCACCCGTGCTGCGTTTATTGGTCTACCAGTAAAGTTCTTCATTAAAGTCTGAGAGGCACCCGTGTCTCGCAACAGCTCAACTCCAAGCTTCTTACCAGCCCACTTCACGCAGCCATGCCCTCGATGGTCAGAAAAGACATCGCGGACAGGGTTCGAGCCTTCCGGATTCTTCTCCACTGGCTGTGTCCCAGCCTCGGACGTTATACCCCGGGCAAACTCAGACGACTTCGGGGACACCCAAATGTTGCGAGCCAAAGACACGACTGCATTAGGTAGCTTGCTTGGACAGGCTCTTGCAAAATGGCCCTTCTCATGACAATGAAAACACTCTAACTCCCCCTTGGGCTTCCCTTGAGGTGGGGAAGGGCCCTGATCCTTCTTAAACGGGACGGTATTAGGTTTATGGTCAGACTTAGTATCGTTGCTCTTGTTGTAATGGTTATATGGTGTAGCACCGACTTGGGGGGGGGGGGGGGGTGGAGTGTTGCGCCCCTTGTTACCTGCATCGTTCCGTTGTGCAGACTTGCACCCACGAATCAGTGACATCCGAAGGTCGGCCATCTCAGCTGCCTCCTGAAGAGTTCTTGGGTTTTTCTCTTTAAGATTCAACGTCAGATCGCTGCCCGTACACTTAAAAAATTGTTCTAGAAGCATCAGCTGTTTCAACTCCTCAAACGTCGATGCCTTCTCAGAACGCAGCCAGTTTCTAAATGCATCGGACAGATCCCGGGCATGCTCAAGAAAGGTGCACTCACGACCCTTCGTTACACCCCGGAACTTCAATCTGTACGTCTCTGGTTGTAACTCATATGCCCGCAGGACAGCCTCCTTCAATACCTCGTAATCGATGCAAGACTCCAAGGGCAACGCATCATATGCCTCGAGTCCTTTGCCAACCAATCTAGAGGAAACAAGGGCTGCCCACTTAACCTCGGGCCATTGGTGCTCCCGGCACTTCTTCTCGAAACGCATACAAAATTCAGTGACACCCGACTCGATCAAATACAGGGACCAACTTGAGCAGGTGCGATACAAACTGATCAAGACCTCGATTCCCATAACCGAGACGCTGCCCTGTCGACTCCACCCGCGACTTCTCAAGATCTATGTCTGCACAGTACAGGGCCTTTCTCTCCTCAGACTGAATCCTAAGCTCAGATTCATGCTTTCGTTGCTCAAACTCAGCCTCATGTCTGGCCCTTCTCTCCTCAGCCTGAATCTTAAAGTCACCCTCTCGTATGGCCCTTCTCTCCTCAAGCCAAATCCGCCGCTGCTCGAGCTCAAGCCTAAACAACACCTCAGAAGACAAGCCCCCACTGTACACTGATCAGTCGTCCGACATAGTATCCACCGAAAATTCCCAAAGTTAATAAAAAAAAAGAGAAGTACATAAACTCTTATGCAGCACTATTCACTCAAAATGCTTGACGACTCTTAAGTGTTATACTACTTGCCAAAAAAATTCCATGTGTCCACTATATTCCTTTAAACAAAAAAATACAAATGACCACAACACTCTTGCAATATTTCTCAAGTTCACAAAATCCTAAGCAAGGTCGCCATTTGTTACGACCGGGGCTCATATAAAACAAGGGCTCTTAATCATTGGACTAGAAAGGCACACAGCCACAACGGTAACACTAGATCCAACCCTCGAACTTATAATGCCGGCGCACAAAAAACACCTATACCCTCCAGAGTTATATCTGTGATAACGGGGTATCCTATAACTCGGTATAAGTGCACTACTACTACAGGCTGATGATCTCTGATACAGCCTGATCACAACAACATACAATTACGGTTATGAGGTGTCCATACTTAGTGTACTCAAACTAGTATGAACAGTCTCGATGTTACGTAATCTGGGTTGATGTAGCGTTACGTATAATTCCGTAGTCTTAAGTAAAACGCTTCCATAACCTTGGTCGAACGTTCCATGATTGGGTAGAATATATTATTCTATAGTAGTATATGGGAAAGTATTGTAGGATTATAATTCCCATATATATATATATATTTGTACTTATCTTAAGATTGTTTATAAGTATCTCATTGGAAGATGGGATACATTTTCCATATGTTATGCGCATGCGCGGTATGTCACGACAGAGACGAACATAACGCGCTCGCCACTCTCCAACCAACCTCCGTCCCAGCTACACACGCTAAGCCTTCTTTCCATAGTTACTTCACCAGGTGTTTTCGCTTCACTTTTCATATCATACTCCATATAGTCACTAAATCATCATCTTTGTTAATTAGCACAACTTAACGTAAATTTCTAGCCTATCCTAGCCTATTGTAGCCTCTTTTCATACGCTGTTTACCTTACTAACCACTTCAAGTCATCTAGCTTATTTTCCGCCATCCTCCAATCACCAGCTGAGTTCATCAAAGGGTAATTATATATTCTATATGGTTAATGTTCCTTCAATAATAATAATATACAGTCCACTTATCTAAATTAACCATATAATTGGTCCTTAAACCTTTCACTAGTTTGCCCCCCCCCCCCCCCCCCCCCCCCCCCTATTTGTGTTGGGGATATTCGGCGGTCGGTAGTTGCCTTGCTTGGAGTGGGGCTGGCCTATCCCTGTTTTTGTCATGAGTCCTACTACATCCTCCTGGCCCCGGTCTTTTTGGCCCCATGGGGCTGTCGGGGTTTTTTTCGTCCGCTCTTTGCTCTGGCGGCCCCAGGTGCCTGACCACCAGTGGGACAGGATGTGGAAACTAGTGGATAGGTCAGGGCTGCGACGGGAGTTTTACCCAGAATGAAAGTTATAAATCTGATTCAGTACAGTACTCAAAACAATAATTAGCCTACTTTAAATGCTTTTTCGGGCTCATTACATACTACTTTAGCCCTAGAAAATATTGCACAATTGGCACGGCATTAAGATTAAATTCATTCATACTGTACTGTATTTTAAATTTAATTTAGATTTAATTTATATCTAGATCAAAATTATACTGAAAAATAACTTATTTAAAGTTTATTCATTCACATATCTTTCTAAATTCTACTCTCGTCGTGTGCCCTGAAGGCGGGGTAATATGATAGCCGATAGGCTGAGTGTGTGTTAATCCAACTCGAAACTTTTTCCTTGTGACTTCTTGAGATGAACTTTCTTGTGTACAATTTTCACATTTATTAAATTAATAATATAGAATTAGCGGTACCCATTGAGTTTAGCCTGTTTCATATACCCTATAGGCTCACACTCTTCTTTACTTTATTATAGCTTTAAACGGTACTGCTCTTTTTGACATCTGGAGACTTTTGGCCTATACTGTATTGTACTATATTTCCCTCCCGACTTTTCTTAACTTATTGCGTAATGAATCTATAATTTCATAACTATTACGTAAGGAGTTAAATTGAAAAGCTCCAGATTGCTTGTCTACATTGCGCACAATTCTTATTCCGCATTTCGTGAGGGTGTTTTATTTTCGGCTCACGATTTAATTTGATTTCTCGGAGTACTGTATTGTTGGCCGCAACTTATTCGGTCTGGCATTATTAGTTTGATTTAACGTAATTAGAATTCCTTCCTGTATAATCATGGCTAAAAGTGTACAAAAGCGTCGGGCTGGACTTAAGGGCTCTTTGACGGTCTTGACCTCTGATATTGACGTATTCCTTGATTCGGCGTCTAGAGTGGAGGTGGAGCCAGGTTGCTCAGTATTCAAAAGCAACTTGACAAGTATGAGGTCACACAGGAGGACCTGGCCGACACTTGCGAGGACGCCGAGTATATCGAGGTGATCAGAGAGGATACCCTATATATGGAGGGCATACAAGTAATCGTTGCCACACTGAAGGGGATCCTGATTACAGAGGTCAAGAAGGAGGTCAGGAAAGAGCCAAAGAAATCCGCAGTCAAATTACCACATCTTACTCTCTCAAAATTTGAAGGTGATGCCACCATGGTCGGGATTTTGGGAGATGTTCAAGTGTACCATCCATGACAATCCCGACCTCACAGATATACAACGCTTCACCTACCTAAAGGGTCAGCTTCAGGGTGATGCACATAAGCTAGTCGAAGGATTCATAATCGAAAGTGCAAGCTATGCCCCAGCAATTGAGCTCCTGCAAGAGACATATGGGCATCCAGATCGAATCAAGGCAGCTTATGTTACCAAATTCAATCAATTAGTGTCACCCAAACACCAAATAGCGGACCTGAAGGACTTCTATGCCAATACAGAGAGTGTGATGAGGTCAATCATTAGCCATGGTATTTGTCTGGAGGAATTTTGTGTGGTGACTCTTGTCAATAAGTTACCATCACCACTAAAAGAAACCATAAAACGGGAAATGGGAGATTCGAGCCTGGATTATAAGAAATTCACTCATTGCCTCCAGGCTGAAGTGTACAATATGGCGGGTCAAGACAGAGTAGGGGGTACACCCATGGCTACGGCAACATTTACCGCCCAGAGTGAGTACAGGAAATTCAACTGTGTTCTGTGTAGTGGCACCAATCATTTATGGTACAAGTGTATGAAGTATAAGACAGGGCCTCTTAAAGTTAAGAGCCCGTCAACTACGTCTCTGCACTGGGTGCTTGTCAAAAGACCATGGCCATTCGGGTTGTACTAATCCTAACATAAGAAGCTGCAAGTTTTGTAAGGGCAAACACTTTCATTCCCTGTGTACACAAAAACAAGGGAAGGAAAGTAGACCAGCGGAGGATAACACCAAGAGAGAGCATACTGCTGCTACTTCAACTACAATGTCCGTTGCCACAGGTAAACATACAGTAATCTTGCCCACCGTACAGCTGCCGGTAAAGGGTAAGGATAATAATTGTGTTAAAATCAGATCGCTACTTGACCAATGTTCTCAGAGGACCTTTGTGAAGTCTTCTGTTCTATCCTCCCTTTCCTACATTTCTAAAGGAACTGAGGAGTTATGTCTTCACGGATTTACCGGAAACAGGCCTCTAGGGAATATAATGTTGTGGCACTGCAATACAAACACAGAGGTAAATTTCATCATCTAGACGCAATAGTGGTTGATGAATTGCCAGAACATAAAGGTGAACTTAACCTAAAGTCTAAACTGGTTAGTTTACAAAGTAAAGGCATAAAATTAGCCGATCCTCATGCAACGGACACAGATCAGCTGGAGCTGCTCATCGGTGCGGCTATTTGGATAGACTGCATTTCAATTATAACTATATGGATTGCTATTTGGATAGACTGCATTTCAATTATAACTATATGGATTGCTATTTGGATAGACTGCATTTCAATTAAGAGTATGTATATTTTTGTAATTGACGTTTAGATATTTATATGCATAAATATTTTACAATATACAGGTACTTTACTGGACGTTTACCTTACAACACATTGGACTAAATAGCATAGTCAATACAATTATCGGTTCAGTCACTTAACTTATATTGTGAACTCTTCTATAAAATTAACCACTGAACTAAATTTTACATTTGTTTTAAAATATTGAATAAATCCTGCATGTTAAAGATATCATTAATTTCGAAGCCTCTAATTGAAAGTGTGTTCATAATTTTGTGTCCCTACATAATTCCCCAATTAGACAAAACAACGAGGTTCATGAATTTTATGAGTGATTGAACACTCGATAC
>JBAKBP010024720.1:0-34646 GCA_037953745.1 Lithodes maja | reverse complement strand
TCCGCAACCTTACCAACCATGCCACAGGAGCTCATACCAAATATCACTCAAAACTTTGTGTCTACAATCGAAATGACAATATACAAAAAAAAATTAATTATCCCACCAATTTAAGTTTGTAAATTGATGGGATTATCAATTATATCATGCCAAGGTTTATAAAAGTTTGTCTCTGTCAAGAATTAGTAATTATATAACTTTATTCTGTCAAAAATTGCCCAAACACTCAACAAAATTGCCCCTCTCAGTGCGACTCCACTCATTTTCACACGGTCAAGCGGTGACCCTTGCCGCTCCTTTATGCCCCAGCTACACCAGCAACAGCAGCTCTGTCTGGGAACAAAATTTGTATAAATACAATAATGGATAAAATACTCTTCACAAATACATTTGTATTGTATAATATTGTAAATAAAAAAGAATAATAACTGTGTGGGTGTCGAAAATTGCTCAACCAGCTTTCTTATGTCTCGCCTACACGCGTATATTGGATTATACATAGTCATGACTGTCATACAAATAATTGCAGTAGGTCTCGAATATACATTTAGATTGCATATTACTTGGAAATAAATAAGTAAACGTTTCTCTGGTGGCAATCTACCCTTTCGCAAGTGAAAGGAGACACCATTCTATATTTAGCCCTTTATCACAAAAGGCAATCTGCCTGTGTTTACTGACCACCGTAGCTGGTGGTCTATAATATAGTACTTTATTTACAGAAATTTCCCTGGCTTGCCACCAGGGTTCAAGTAGCCCAGGAGTGTTGAACAAACTCCATTCCCTGTCAGTTCCGTCTCACTCAGACGAAAATGAGTACCTGGATTCATGGTGGCTAAAATGAATTCAGGGGCCTGATTGGAGGCTTCCTACAACCAATCAACACACGAGACTGAGAACTTGGTTAGCCACCAGGATTGCTCAGTGGTCATTGGGCAGGCCTTCTCTCGTGTTCGCCTCGTCCCACCCATACGTTAGACTGGGTACCTGGAGTGTAAAATCGGCCTTGGCGTAGGTCGTATCACTAGGGTAAATTTGATTACTTGCTTCACCTTTCCTGTATACTTCCGTTCCCTATGTGTTGTCCATCCTATCCCCTCTCGAAAAGTATCCTCAAACTGTCTCTCCAACCAAAACCAGCTCACGCAAGTTGGGTCAAGCCCCGACGCCTTCATCTCCTACTAAAATTCACTTCCTCACCCCCTACTACTTCCTCTGTACCAACTCTAGTATTTGAAGCATAAGAGTGATCAAAATTATTACTTGCTTCACCTTTCCTATATACTTCCGTTCCGTTCCAGTCAATGGCCTACATGTTTCTGTGGTACTTCACATGTGTCTAAAATGCAATGTCTTCTTGCATAAAAATGCAATTCTGAAGTCCATTTATACGTACGACATACGCATGTCTCAGTTTCTATCTCTCTCTCTCTCTCTCTCTCTCTCTCTCTCCATTCCTGACTCATGTTATTGTAAAACTCTTGGTGGCAACAAACACCAGACACCTGGTAGACATAAGGTTCAAAATCCCAAGACATCAATACGCCTCGGGCGCCTCCACAATTGTCACACAGCTGGCTATCTATCTAGAGATCTGCCTGCCTTCCTTCTCTCCACGACTCACTCACTCCCTCCCTGCTAGCCTCCCTCCTACCCAGCCACCCCTACCCACCCTTTCAGGCTTCCGTCTGCTAGAAACACATTCACAATTTGCGTAAATATCGCATCAATTGGGCTATATGCGGTATATTCCTTGTTATATTCCTTGCCTACATACGTACACGTCTTTATTATAGCATGACAGTGCTCTAAATACAAGATTTACGTGATATTTATGGCATAACACACCCTCTCCCCCTTTCATTCCCAGCACAACTCACTCACACCTTGGTTCACGCATAGAAACTCATTGATAATGTGCGTAAATATCGCATGAATTGGTCTATATGCGGTATATATTTTGATATATGGCACGTATACATACGTACAAGTCTGTATTATAGCATGACAGTGCTCTACGTACAAGATATAAGTGATATGTATGGCGTAAACCACACTCTCAGCTCATAAATTGCCGCCAAACCTCCAACACATCTTCATTCCCGCCTAAAAATTCTCTTATAATTCCCTTATATATTGCAATTTTTGGTCACTATGAGGCATATTCATTGTTATATGGGTGGCCTACACACGTATACATACTCTACATAGCCTAAAAGGGCTCAAAAAAGGAGATATACGTGATAATACGCGGTAACCCACCCCCTCCTCCCTCTCCTTCTATCCCCTGGGCGCGTGAATATTCGGCAGGGAAATCTCGCCGCTCGATGACAATCTAGCCGCGCGGTGCCATTCGCTCCACATTTTTCAACTACGGACCGTTCCCCCAACCCCCCCAGACATTTTTTTGGGGGTCAAATATATATGGGCCGATGCACGCAAACATTCCCTACACGATGATGTACTTTTTATCGAAATTGGCAATAGGTCCCAAAATCATCATAGGTGCGCACAGTCCCTGTAGAAAACCCCCTGTGCGCCGTGGAGAGGTTAAGCACTTATCTTCCCATAACCTACTCTCAGACTGCCAGGATGGCTTCCTTAACTTCTAAGCTGCGCAGCTATGGTGTTTGAAAGTGCCCGCTATGCGAAGGTATTCTGATTAATTCCTGACTAAAATTAAAATACCCAAGAAAAGAAAAGACACCCCGCAAAACAACCAGGACGAAAGTGAACAACAAAGAAAACGTCCCCCCAGCCTGCAAGGGGTAACAAAAGAAAATCCATCAAAAACACCAGGAAAGACAAACCCCAAGAAGACACCTCCAGAGAGAAAAGTGAACCAAGGCGCGCCACAGGGAACAGCATCTGTAGTGACACCCAGGAAAGCCCGGATCGCCACCATTATGACGGAACGTCTTCCGACACCAGGAAAGATGATCCGCCAACCAACCACACCCCGGACATCGACCAAGAAGGGAAGGCTAATATTCAGCCAGAAATAATAGAATAAAACACTTATCTATGTTACCTACTATATTCACATATTCTTTAATTGTTCTGTCATAAAATATAAACCCTAGTTAGCCCACATTATGCTTCGTTCGTTAAGATGTTATTTAACTTCCTCAACTATTCCCAAACCCCACCTGGGGGTTAGGGAATAGAATATGCCCCACGTGCCTTCTGCGTGTCGTAAGAGGCGACTAAAGAGGTTGGGTCGGTGGGCTTGCGACCCCCACCCGGAAAAAATATCTAAGCAAAGAAAAACGAACGAACAGCCTCGGATGCGGACGGAACCAACGTTGACGAACCACGACCGACTAAGGACATGCCTTCGGACATTCTGAGAATGGCTACGTGGAATGTTAGTGGCATGAATGATGGCACAAAAGAGAGAGAGGTTCTGGAAGTGTTAGTGAATGCCAGGCTGGATGTATGTGGAATGACAGAGACCAAATGGAAAGGTTCAGATGTGAGAGAGTGAGAGAGTGGGAGTGTGGAATGGGTGTGTGTGCTGGAGTGAGTGAAGGAACAGCGAGAGAAGGTGCATGTTTGTTTGTAAGTAGCAAATGGAAGGAATGTGTAAGAGAGTATGGGTCTGTGGGGGTTCAAGGATTGTGTGGGTGAGAATGAAAGTAGGAATACAAACGTGGGTGATTGTATGCGTGTATGCCCCGACAGAGGATATACTTGAAAGAAAGAAAGAGGAGTTCTGGATGAATGTGGAGGCGTGCCTGGAGAAGTTTGACAAGAACGAAAGAATATTTCTGATTGGGGATATGAATGGTAAGGTGGGTGATAGGAAAGTTGAGGGAGTGGTGGGAGGGTGGGGGGTACCATCAGAGGTGAATGGGAATGGTAGTGCACTTGTGGACGTATGTGTGGGGAGGAGGCTGTGGATAGCCAACACCTTCTTCCGACACAGAATGATCCACAGGTACACGTGGAAACGGATGTTGACGATGAAGGATAAGACAGTGGTGGAACGAAAGTCATTGATGGATGAACGAATGAAGAAATCTGTGATGGATGCTAGGGTGTATAGGGGTATTGGAGGGGGTCTGTCTGATCATTATGTAGTGGTAGCTAAGGTTAGGATACAAAAGAAGTGGGTGAGGAGAGCAGGAGGGAGGCGAGAGGAGGGTGGAATTGTGAGGAGGGTGGAGAGGTTGCAGGAGGAGGAAGTCAGGGAGGAGTACAGGAGAGCAGTGGAAAGACGACTAGGTGGGTTCGACCTGGAAGTTATGGAGGAAGTGGAGGAGATGAGCAAGGTGTTTAAGGATGAGATCTGTGCAGCATGTGAGGAGGTGTGTGGAGTGAGGAGAAGAGGGAGGGGAGTGAAAGGTACAGCATGGTGGACAGAAGAGGTAAGAATAGCTGTGGAAGAAAAGAAGAAAGCATATAGAGAGTGGTTGGGTAGTAGAGGGAATGAAGATTCCGAGAGACAGAAACGAGCGAGGTACGTGGAGTGTAAGAGGGTGGTGAAGAGAGTAGTGAAGGAAAGTAAGAGAAGAGTAGATGAGGAATTTGGAAGGAATCTGAGTGTAAAATGGAGGGAGAGTAAGAAACTGTTCTGGAAAGAAGTCAAGAAAGTTAGGGAAGGTAGCAAGGGAAACAGTAAGGGTGTGAAAGATAAGAATGGGAGAATGCTAGCCGAGAAGCAAGAGAGAGTCGAAAGATGGAGGGAGTACTTCAGTGAGTTGCTAAATGAAAGGAATGAAGAGCCAGCAAACATAGCTGGATATGGTATGGGAGGGAGAAGAAGAGAAGTAGTGGAGGAGGAGGTGGGGATCAGGAGGTCAGAAGTGTGGGAAGCCATGAAAAGAGTGAAGTTGGGGAAAGCACCAGGAACAGATGGAGTGTGTGGGGAAATGTTGAGGAATGGTGGTGAGATAGTGATAGAATGGGTATGGAAAATGTGCAAACTAGCATGGGAGAAGGGGAGTGCACCCGATGACTGGAAGACTGGCATAATAGTCCCCCTATATAAGGGCAAAGGGGAAAGAGGAGTGTGTGGTAACCACCGAGGAATATGTCTTCTAAGCGTAGTAGGGAAGGTATACAGTAGGGTAGTGATTGAGAGAGTGAGAGTGAGAACGGAGAAATGGATAGGCGACGAGCAGGGAGGTATTAGGAAGGGAAGAGGATGTGTAGATCAGATTTTTACCCTGAATTGTGTTGTGGAGAAGTATCTGGAGAAGAAACAAAAGGTGTATGTTGCCTTTATGGACTTGGAGAAGGCCTATGACAGAGTGGATAGAGAAGGTTTGTGGAAAGTACTTAGAATATACGGAGTAGAGGGCAAGTTGCTGAAAGCAGTGAAGAGCATGTATGAGGGTGCAAAGGCGGCAGTACGTGTGGAGAGTGAGCAGAGCGAGTTCTTTGACCTGAATGTTGGTTTGAAACAGGGGTGTGTGATGTCCCCGTGGTTGTTTACTGTATATATGGATGGAGTTATGAAAGAAATACTATCAAGAGCAATGGATGTTGGTGTATCGCTGAAAAGGGAGGGAATTGAGTGGAAGCCACCTATACTGCTGTTTGCGGATGATACAGTTCTGATGAGTGATAATGAATGGGAGTTGCAGGGTCTGGTAAATGAGTTTGGAACAGTGTGCGAAAAACGGAATTTGAAGGTAAATACGGGGAAGAGCAAGGTTATGGTCTTCGAAAGGGGTGAAGTCACAGAGTGTGAGGTGAAGCTGAACGGTCAGGCTATGGAGATCGTCAACTCTTTTAAGTATCTGGGCAGTGTGTTGAGTAAAGATGGGACTATGGATGAAGAGGTGCGGGAGAGGGTACAACAGTGGAAGAGGGTTGTAGGAACGCTAAAAGCAGTAACAAGAAATAGGGTGGTCAGTATGGAAGTGAAGAAGTCCTTGCATGACAGTGTGGTAATCCCGACACTGACTTACGGAAGCGAAGCATGGACGTTGGTTGAGAGACTCAGACCAAGAGTGAGAGCAGTGGAAATTAATTACTTAAGGAGTGCGTGCGGAGTTACATGGAGGGATAGACAGACTAATGAGGAAGTAAGAAGGAGGTGTGGTGTGGAGGTAGATGTGCTGGAAGGAACAACTTGAGATGGTTCGGCCATATGGAACGTATGGAAAGCGAGAGAATGACTAAGAGGGTGTACGAGAGCGAGGTGGAGGGACAGAGGGGGAGAGGTAGACCGAATATGAGGTGGAAGGAGGGAGTGAGGAACTACATGAACGAAGGCGGTGCTGGTTGGGGGGAGGGGCATCGACTGACTGGGGACAGAGGTGCATGGGGGCGGTTCGTTCGTGGCGGATCACGGCGTCAGGCAATAGATAGATAGATAGAACTATTATTATACAGTAAGATAAGATGTAATACAGCGTATTATGTATGATATGTGAAATGTTCATGTTGATGAAGACCCATTGTCTTCGCAATAGTATTCTTTAAATTGCCTTACATTCTGTTTCTTT
Organism: Lithodes maja; assembly: GCA_037953745.1. Lineage (NCBI taxonomy): Eukaryota > Metazoa > Arthropoda > Malacostraca > Decapoda > Lithodidae > Lithodes > Lithodes maja. The sequence continues at coordinate 28,188 of JBAKBP010024720.1, read as the reverse complement.
AATACCATTATGCTTCCAAAGAATATCATCATTTTACTATAATACCACAACTATATAATTATGCAAACACAGTATAATACAGAGTAGATGAAGTATTTCTCTTATGTTCTCCCACAGCATATATTCATATGTCTTCTCATTACTACACTATGTTACTAATAAACAAAACACATCACCTTCCTTCATGTATATAAACTTTCATGTTACAGTCCCTTATTATTTCATTTGCGCATCTCTTCCTTCACTTCAAACATAATTATATCAAAATACGCTCCCCAAAAGTACCAACATGCACTCGCCGGGAGTACCAATCCCTCGGAATACGTGCTCGTGTATACATACTATTATATAATATAGAGAACCATCTTTCTTACTTTTTCTAAGATAATAGGATAACCAACCTATTAATATATCCCTGCAGTGTATATTAATAATAAACCTAATTGAATACTCTTTAACCCCTAACTGTCGGGGCACAACATAAGTCGAGTATAATAAATCTGGACTATCTGGCGGCGCTCGACATAGGTCGTGTGGCAATTTCAGCACGTAATGTTGCTGAGAGAGAGAGAGACAAGTGGTGGCAGGAGAGTAGCGAGCGTATGACTGCTCCAGACCACCGCGGCGAACCTACTGACACGAATCCCACCTCCTCCCTCCCTCTCTCACTCGCTATATACGGAATTGTATGGGGAAAATGCCAAATTACATGCTTTTTGCACTCGCGTTGCGCGGTTGTTGCAAGAAAACTAGCCATCATAAAAGGATCGTTATGGATCATTGGAAAGCTCTGTTTATGCCCTTTCAGGGATAGATACTTGTTTTACGCTCTGGGTCTTATTTAGGCATGAAAATGATCATGTAAACAGCCCTATTTTGGCTAAAAACACCCCGCTGGGCGGTACATATAAATAAACCGCTACCCCACTAATCTAGTGTTAATATTGAATACCCTGATGCGCATCCAGACCTTCACTTCTTCCATTGTTACCTTCTTTCCCAGGATTCCCCATCTCGAATTAAAAGCCCTGAAACCTATACCCTGAACAAAAAGTTATATTATACCGAGAACCTCATGACCCTGTTCTTTTCTATGAAATGAAGAATAAGCCTTTACTAAAACCCTTTTCATATAAAATACCACCTTTGTATAATACTCACTTATCATTGAGTTATTTATCAAGTACTGTAAAGTAGCATTGACCCCCGCTAGAGCAAGAAGGACTCTCTATCCTAACAGAGAGTGCCTGCTCACGCCATGGCTCCCTTCAAAGGGTGAACGGGTACCCCTCAGTAATCGTCAACACTATGCCAGGAAAATCTGAGAGGAGTAAGCAATTTTGAGGCTTCTTATAACTGGCATACCAAGTAAGAAACCTCAAGATTACCCTCCCACTCAGTTGGATAGACGGCATACCGAACATCTACTTGTCTGAGGAGTTAAAAATCCTATTAAGGGATTGTTGTTAATTGTGGCATACGTGTCCTATTGGAAGGATCTGTGTTATTACTGGCATACCAGTAACTAACATAGACGACTTTAGTAGGTTCTATTCACCCGCCGGCTTTAGCATCGCCACTGAGAAAACTCGATCCTAATTTGAGTATTTCATATCCCAATTCCCTTTATTCATTGCATGAACAGTAGTTAAGTGCTTGTTTAACCTCCACATAGTTCTGTAGTTGCCGTGCATGTTATTTTATTGCTTTTCTGACTGATAAACATTGTTGTTTACATTTGTTATCCTAGCTTGTAGCAGACGACGCACGCGCACCTCTAATCGACCTAGCTTTGTATTTTCTTATTAACTCTAGTAGTTATCGTATTCAGTATCCTACTGTAGCTATATATATCTGTAATTTTAGTTGTTGCTTGCATGATCTTGTAGTAACCTTTGACTGATAACTTTGTTTATCTAAATATAATCATGCTTGACTAGCCTACAGTGACACCAGCGCCATCTGTTGATACAGTATATTAACCCCTTGTGTGCAGTTACACTTTATTTTTATATAATCTCTATTTGGTGAATTGTATATTTAGTTACATATTCTATTATATATATATATATATATATATATATATATATATATATATATATATATATATATATATATATATTTGTGTTGCTACCCCTGGTAGCCTACTTCTGCATATTTCATACTTCTTTGTTATTGGTTATTTTTTTTTCGGTTAGTCTAGGCTATCAACCCTGGTGGCCTATTTCTGCGTACGGTACTTCAATTTTTAAATTTTCAGTTAGGCTATCACCGCTGGTGGCCTATTTCTGCGTACCGGTATTTCATAACTTTTGTTTTCGGTTAGTCTAGGCTATCATCCCTGGTGGCCTATTTCTGCGTACTTCAATTTTTAAATTTTCAGTTAGGCTATCACCGCTGGTGGCCTATTTCTGCGTACCGGTATTTCATAATTTTTGTTTTCGGTTATTTTTGTTTTCGGTTAGTCTAGGCTATCACTGCTGGTGGCCTATTTCTGCGTACCGGTATTTCATAATTTTTGTTTTCGGTTATTTTTGTTTTCGGTTAGTCTAGGCTATCATCCCTGGTGGCCTATTTCTGCGTACTTCAATTTTTACATTTTCAGTTAGGCTATCACCGCTGGTGGCCTATTTCTGCGTACCGGTATTTCATAATTTTTGTTTTCGGTTAGGATAGGCTATAACCCCTGGTGGCCTATTTCTGTTTAAATAAACATAAAATTGTTTCCGGTTCGGCTATCACTGCGTAATCAAATTTAATTTTGTTTTGTTTTAATTTTCGGTTAGGCTATCACCGCTGATAACCTATTTGTGCGTATTTCAACATTTTTGTTTTCGGTTAGGCCATTTTAAGTAAGTGAAGCGACCTGAAGGGAGTGAAGTGTTTTTAAAGTGAGTTTAGTGTTTTTAAAGTGAGTTAAGTGTTTTTAAGTGAGTGAAGTGATCTGAAGAAAGTGATCGTCACCATGCCTCGTGCCTGTACGAACTGCGCCGGTAGGTTTGGTGCTTCCATGTTTGATCCTGCCGATCCACAAGTCTGCCGACTCTGCCAGCAACGAGAGGATTTGACAGCAAAATTGGATGAAGCCCACAACAAGATCAACGCCCTCACCAGGAAGCTGGAATCACTCCAAGAGTTTGTAACACTCAACATTGGAGTATCACTAACTCCAATTGTTTCAACTCCAGCATCCACCACTGCCCAACAATCCAACACCTGCAGTAGACACTGCAGCAGATGCTTCTGACGAACCTGAGCCGACATCAAACCAGGACAGCCGCCCTGTTCACCTTAGTCTCTCCCCCACTCCTCGTGCAAGAAGCCTGCTAGCATGAACAGTACCAACCCCTCGCCCCCGTTCTAACCACTCCTCTCCCCGACCTGTACGTAGAGTCCCGCCACCACAGGTTTCCGGATTTACACCAGTGAGGAACGGTGCACGGCCAACGCAGAAAAGGTCTCATCTACCAGTCACAATGTCAAACAGATTTGAGATATTGGTAGAGATGGAAGACGAACCAGAAGAGACCAGGCTCGTTGGCGATTCCATCCTACGAGGACAGGTCAAAGAGTTCTGCGACAGAGTCCCAAATCAACGAAAAAGATTCTGCATCCCAGGAGCTGGACTGGACGACATTGTGGAACCCTTCGAAGATACCACAAAGGATGCAAATGAAAATACCCTTTTTGTCATCCATGCTGGTTCAAATGACGTCATGCGCACCAGATCCGAAGAGTTGATGGAGAAATATCGCAAGATGATCCAGCACTACAAAAACAAGTCAAGGAATATCATCATCTCAGGCATTCTCCCCAAGATCGACGCACCTGACAAATTCTACGACAAGACCTTCAGCACAAATAGCCGACTAAAATATTTGTGTCTGAGGGAAGAAGTTGAATTCATCAACCTCTGGGACAACTTCTACAACCAGCCTACTCTGTTCCGCAAGGATGGCACTCATCTAAACCCTGTGGGTTCAGCACGCATGGGTCGTCTCCTACACGAAGCAGTCCGCAGCCATGGATAAAAAAACGCCATCCGAGAAGAAGCAGCAGTGACATAAATCATCCAACGCCAAGAAAAAAACAGAGGCAACCGAGGACCACCAGCGATAAGGACCGAAGACAGCGAGGACCGAGGACAGCCATGAACATAAATGTAGATCCGACAAGAACCAAAAATATTATTAAAGAGCGTTCCGTGAGTTCTAAAATAACAAATTTAAAGGTTTTCTTTGCAAACGCTCGTAGCATATGCAATAAATTTTCAGATTTAGAGGAGCTAGTGTTTACAGAAAATTATGATGTGATTGGCATAACAGAATCTTGGCTCAATACAGAAGATAGAGACTTTTTAGCAGAATATTCACTTCCCGGTTATGTAATGTTTGAGAAAAGCCGAATAAATCGAAATGGAGGCGGCGTTTTACTTTATATCAAAGAAAGTCTTAACCCTACCCTCTTGTCAAAACCTCAAATTGTGAACGTCGACGCATCTTTTGTGCTAATAAAGAATAATAAAGGTACAAAAATAATACTTGCATTAATATACAGACCTCCAGCTCAATCAGTGCAAACTGACCGAGAATTTACGAACAAATTGCAGATGTAAGTAACTCACAAGATACCGTAATTTTTGGCGACTTTAATTTACCTGTGACCAAGTGGGGCGATACTCTTACTTCACACTCCGGACATGACTTGTATACGAACTTGCAAGAGAGTTCGCTTTATCAATTTGTTCGAACGCCGACCCGTGGTAATAACGTTCTTGACATTGTACTTGCAACAAAAGAAGAATTAATAGAGAATTTGAATGTTGGTGATGAATTCAGTAACAGCGACCATCGTACGATAACTTTCACTTTAAAGTTTACTAGTAACGAACCAAATAGTAGCATCGAAAAAGTCCCTAATTTCAAGAAAGCAAACTTCCATAAACTTAGAGTTATGTTTAAAGAAACTGACTGGAGCTTTTTAATTAACAATAACGACATAAATACATCTTGGAAGTTATTCGAAACCACTTACCTAAAAGCAGTGCAAGACTGCATACCATCGAAAATACGGCGTCCAGGCCATAATAATAAGCCCAAATGGTGGAATAAAGATATTTCAAACTGCCTGCTTGCTAAAAAATTTGCTAATGATAGATTAAAATCCTCACAAAATGACGAAGAACGGGTGAAATTTGTAGAGCTACGACGCAAAGCCAAAAAGTTAATTAAGCAAAGTAAAAAGACCTTAGAGTTACATATTGTGAATCAAAGTAAAACAAACCCGAAAGAATTCTATAGTTATATCAGAAAGAAAAAAGTAGTTACTTCAACTGTTGGACCGTTAGTCGATGAAAATGGAGAATACACCAAAGACGAAGTACAAATGAGTAATGCCCTCAATACCTTCTTTGCATCAGTTTTTACAACAGAATACCTCATTGATATCCCTACACCATCGCCGATTCAGATTGATAATTCAGATGTTCTAAGCAATATCACCGTTGCAGAGAGAGAAGTATTGAATTGTATAGATAAACTCAAGGTAAATAAAACGCCTGGACCTGATACAATCTCGCCTAGAGTTCTAAAGGAAGCTAAGGATGAGCTCTCCAAACCACTGACATTACTATTCAATAAATCCTTGCAGTCTGGAACTATGCCTGATCAGTGGAAGCTAGCCAACGTAACACCGATATTAAAAAAAAGGCAGCAAATCCCTACCCAGTAACTATCGTCCAATTAGCTTAACCTCAGTTGTATGTAAAATGCTAGAAACGGTCATACGAGACAGACTCGTAAATCACTTAGAGGAAAATAACATACTTAACCCGTGGAGCCCCGGCTAGTTTTGTAATGTTTGCGCACCAGAACCCGGCCGGTTTTCAAAAAATGGTTTTATTCCAGAAACAATAGCGAATGGGTTAGGAATGAAGGAAAAACCACGAAAAACCGCTCAAAAAGCTTAAAAAATGGTCCTACAGAGCCCCCGAAAACGGATTTTATAAGAGTAAAAAATTGAAGGCAATTATCCCAAAAAACCAGGTTATTGCGCGCTCGCGCGCACGCACGTGGACTTTGAGAGTTTTCAACCATCGGCACGGTTGCGTGGGATACGTACACAGTTCCCATACAAATCTGAGCCCTCTTGCGTGGCTACACCTAAGGTTACGGTCGGCGCAATTAGGGGCAATTAGGGTGACGCGCCAGGCGCGTCTCTGGGGCTGTGCGTTACATACATCGCCGACGCGCCAGGCGCGTCGCTGGGGCTGTACGGGTTAAAGATACTCAACACGGCTTTCGTAGAAAACGTTCCTGTTTAACAAACCTCTTAGACTTCTTCCACGATATCCTCAACCTCTACGATGAGAGTAAAGCTGTAGATATTATATACCTTGATTTTCAAAAGGCCTTTGACAAAGTTCCCCACAAAAGTTTACTGCTAAAACTAAAAGCGCATGGAATGCAAGACGGTGTGTTGAAATGGATAGAAAATTGGCTCAGCGACAGAAAGCAAACAGTAGTCATAAACGGTAAGGCATCTAAATGGACCAATGTAAGTAGCGGGGTACCCCAGGGATCGGTACTAGGACCAATTATCTTTCTAATTTACATCAACGACATAGATGAGGGTCTCACCTGTACAATCTCAAAATTTGCTGACGATACAAAAATTGCAAATAGCGTACTCTCAAAAGAACAAGTTGACGATATGCAACACAGTCTAGATAAATTGAATGAATTGTACAAAAATAAATATGTTTCAACAAATCCTGTCAAACCTACTAAGATAATAAAATAAAACAATAAAAAATGAAAAAAACAAGGTCATGTCATTGTATTCTTACAATATGATATATTCTATGAATATTTCATATTGTTTGAATACAATGGCATGATCTTGTAAACAAAATTGCCCCTCTCAGTGCGACTCCACTCATTTTCACACGGTCAAGCGGTGACCCTTGCCGCTCCTTTATGCCCCAGCTACACCAGCAACAGCAGCTCTGTCTGGGAACAAAATTTGTATAAATACAATAATGGATAAAATACTCTTCACAAATACATTTGTAATGTAAAATATTGCAAATAAAAGAGAATAATAACTGTGTGGGTATCGAAAATTGCTCAACCAGCTTTCTTATGTCTCGCCTACGCGAGTATATTGGATTATACATAGTCATGACTGTTATACAAATAATTGCAGTAGGTCTCGAATATACATTTAGATTGCATATTACTTGGAAATAAATAAGTAAACGTTTCTCTGGTGGCAATCTACCCTTTCGCAAGTGTAAGGAGACACCATTCTATATTTAGCCCTTTATCACAAAAGGCAATCTGCCTGTGTTTACTGACCACCGTCGCTGGTGGTCTATAATATAGTACTTTATTTACAGTCAATGGCCTACATGTTTCTGTGGTACTTCACATGTGTCTAAAATGCAATGTCTGCTTGCATAAAAATGCAATTCTGAAGTCCATTTATACGTACGACATACGCATGTCTCAGTTTCTATCTCTCTCTCTCCATTCCTGACTCATGTTATTGTAGACCTGTTGGTGGCAACGAACACCAGACATCTGGTAGACATAAGGTTCAAAATACCAAGACATCCATACGCCTCGGGCGCCTCCACAATTATCACAAAGCTGGTTATCTATCTAGAGATCTGCCTGACTTCCACCTCTCCACGACTCACTCACTCACTCACTGCACCCCTGCATGCCTCCCTCCCACCCACCCACCCCCAACCCACCCTTTCAGGCTTCCGTCTGCTAGAAACACATTCACAATTTGCGTAAATATCGCATCAATTGGGCTATAATGCAGTATATTCCTTGTTATATGGGACGCCTACATACGTACACGTCTTTATTATAGCATGACAGTGCTCTAAATAAAAGATTTACGTGATATTTATGGCGTAACACACCCTCTCCCCCTTTCATTCCCAGCACAACTCACTCACACCTTGGTTCAAGCATAGAAACTCATTGATAATGTGCGTAAATATCGCATGAATTGGTCTATATGCGGTATATATTTTGATATATGGCACGTATACATACGTACAAGTCTGTATTATAGCATGACAGTGCTCTACGTACAAGATATAAGTGATCTTCATTCCCGCCTAAAAATTCTCTTATAATTCCCTTATATATTGCAATTTTTGGTCACTATGAGGCATATTCATTGTTATATGGGTGGCCTACACATGTATACATACTCTACATAGCCTAAAAGGGCTCAAAAAAGGAGATATACGTGATAATACGCGGTAACCCACCCCCTCCTTCTATCCCCTGGGCGGGTGAAAATTCGGCAGGGAAATCTCGCCGCTCGATGACAATCTAGCTGCGCGGTGCCATTCGCTCCACATTTTTCAACTACGGACCGTTCCCCCCCCCCCCCAGACATTTTTTTTGTGGGTCAAATATATATGGGCCGATGCACGCAAACATTCCCTACACGATGATATACTTTTTATCGAAATTGGCAATAGGTCCCAAAATCATCATAGGTGCGCACAGTCTTACCCTGTAGAAAACCCCCTGTGCGCCGCGGAGAGGTTAAGAAGGCAAACAAAATAATTGGCTTTATAGGCAGGTCATTTGAGCATAAATCCAAAGAATTTATCCTAACCCTTTACAATTCCTTAGTCCGCCCTCTTCTGGAATACTGCGTTCAATCCTGGTGCCCTTATTACCAAAAAGATATAAACAAGCTAGAACGAGTTCAACGTAGAGTTACCAAAATGATACCTAGCCTAAAGAACAAACCATACAAAGAGCGTCTTAGAGAATTAAATCTATTTCCTTTAACGCAGCGCAGATTAAGAGGTGACTTAATTCAAGTGTTCAAAATCATCAAAGGCATCGACAATATGAACTGTAGTAAGTACTTCACTATCGACTAATCTAATTACACACGGGGAAACGGTTGCAAAATTATTGGTAAATCTTTTAACTCACACAAATCTAAGAATTTCTTTTTCAATCGAGTTGTCAACTTGTGGAATGGGCTTCCCCGAAACGTTATAGACTGCATCACCGTTGATTCATTTAAACTCCGCCTAGACAAATATCTCGCATCAAACCCGCGACTGACTGCGTTTGTAAATGAATAACTTTATTTAATCCCCCCTCAGTTACTAACCCATCTGTCCCCTACTAACTTCCTAATCCTGCCACGGACATTAGTTCCAGGGCAGTAATTCCCTTTCCAATGTTCCCTTACCCACTCTAAACCACTGTTTGGACACTTGATCCTCAGTGTTTTTTTTTTGTTTTTTTTTGTTTTTTTAAGAGACAATGAACGGAGGAAGGAAAAACACAGATAAAACAAAAAGGTCCATGTGCCTAAAGGCATCCTCCATTCATAAAATGTTTGTAACAACTGGATTTAAACATTTGTAGATTGTAAGTTTGTGGAAAGCAATTCGAGGGAAGTGAATTCCAAAGAGTAGTAGCTCTGGGGATAAATGAATTCTGATAAGCAGAAGTTCTGCATTGTGGAGGAGAAAGTGTAAATTCATGGGCGCTCTCAGCTGCCCTAGTTCTACGGGGAAAGATGTGGAGAGGCGGCACAATTGAAGCAAGTTCCTCGGAACAATTGCTGTGAAAATATCTGTAGAATAATGCAAGGGATGCAACGTTTCTTCGTATGGATAATGTAGGAAGGTCCTGTGTGATTGCAGGGTTATTGATTAATCTAATAGCTTTATTTTGAATTTTGTCCAACTGCCTCAATGCAACCACTCCACTTCCACCCCACAGAGGTGAACAGTAATCCATCTGAGAACGCACATGACTTTTATATATCACGGCCAACTGCTCGTCAGTGAAGAATTCTCGAACTCTGTACAGGAGTCCCAGTTTTTTAGAGGCATTCTTAGCAATGCTTCTAACATAATGTGTCCAGCTCAAGTTAATAGTTAATGTTACACCGAGAATGTCAATACTAGGGAAAGTGGGAATATATACATCATTAAAAAATATATGGGAGTCAGTGAGATTCTGTCGGTTAGAAAATTGAATGTACTTGGTTTTCTGTGCATTAAAGGAAACTAGATTCTTTTGTCCCCATCCATTAATTCTAGAAAGGTCCTGGTTCAGAGAAATTGCAGTGTTTATTTTTGAATTTATAAGATCGGGTTGGGTGACAGAATTGGTAAATGTGAAGGAACTGTGGAGTGTTGAGTCATCTGCGTAGGAATGTATTGGATTATGAGTGGTAGATATGAGATCATTGATATGAATGAGGAACAGAATTGGGGCCAAAACTGATCCCTGGGGAACACCAGCATTTATTGAGTGAAATTGAGAATAAAGGCCATCTACCATTACACGTATTTTTCTGTTATGAAGATAAGAAGAAATTAGTGGAACTAATGATGCAAGGCCGTAGTGTGACATCTTCGACAATAAGAATTGATGCCAGACTCTATCAAATGCCTTTGATATATCCAGTGCTATTGTATGTGTTTCACCATGTTGGTCTGTAGCTTGGTTGATTTGATGCGTAAGAAGGCAAAGCATGTCTGCAGTTGATCGACATCGTCTAAAACCATATTGCCTATCACTGATTAATTTATTATTCTCAAGATGCTTAATTATGTGATTATTTAATATAATTTCAAAGACTTTACCAAGAGTGGAAGTTATAGCTATTGGTCTGTAGTTTGATGGATCTGAAGAGGCACCTTTTTTAGGAACTGGATGGATGTTTGCTTCTTTCCAGGGTACTGGGAAGCATGAGGTAGAGTACACAGACGGAAAAATTTTGCCAATACAGGAGCGAGCACCAAGGAGCAATTCTTAAGTACTATTGGAGGAATTTCATCTGGACCAGGAGCCTTATCTACTGAGAGATTCTGCAAAATAGTTTTGACATGTCTGGTGTGGATCTTAAGTGAGGGAATTTCAGGCGAATTAAAATTATGCACAGGGACATCATGATTTATTTCATCTAAGGTTGAGTTGGTGGAGAAAATATCCGCAAGAAGGTTAGCTTTACCTCGTGGGTCACTTACAAGATTGCCAGTCGGAGATTTTAATGGTGGAATGGATGAAGCAGTAGTGAAGTTGGATTTAAATGAGTTAAGAGTAGACCAAAATATTTTGTTATCATTTGGATTATTTAGAAGTTTATTTGCCTGTTTGTGGAGAAAGTTTGATTTAGTTAGGTTTAATACAGTTTTGGCATGATTTCTGATGTTTCTAAAGTAATTAAAGGCTTCATGTGTTCTTGATCTTGTGTATGCATTGTAGGCTATTGCTTTTTGTTCAGTTACTTTAGCACAATTATGGTCAAACCATTTAGGTGAATTAGATCTTTTATTGTACTTTTGATGAGGAATAAAAGTTTCCATTCCAATTTTTACAAAATCTTGTATGTGGCTCAAGGTGGAGTGTGCATCATTAGAAAAGAAAGAGGTCCAGGGAATATCAATAAAGAAACCTTGAAGACCCTCCCAGTCTGCCCTATCGTAATGCCATTTAGTCACCAAAACAGGTTCAGAGTGGGAAGGTGTGGTAGGTGATAGACAGGTGGCCTGTATCAGACAAGGACAAGCAACCTAGAAGGGTCACTAGATATGTTGTTGCTTGATTTCCTTTGTACTCCTCCTTTGTACTCTTAATAGTAGTGAGTTGAAGGACTCATACATGTCTAGCCTTCAATAGTTTATTAATAAAAGTTGACACACCCCAAAGTATCCTAGTACCAGGATCTATGTTATTACTGGCATACCAGTAACTAACATAGACGCCTTTTAATAGGTTCTACTCTTAATAGTAGAGAGTTGAAGGACTCAGGCCTGCCTACCCTTCAATATTCTAGTAATAAAAGTTAACACTCTAACTCCTCGCACGAGATCAGGCATGCCACGATCTACTGTGCGGGTAAGGGCTTGAGAGATACCCTCACAGGCACTCTGCACAAAAGTCCTGGGTGTACTCAGTCTACTGGCATGCCAATAGACTAGTGCAACTACAAGGTTTAAACACTGCACTCCACCTTTTCACAAGGGACCTTGGCATACCACGGGCAATTTTAGAAATAAGGGCTTGGCGAGATACCTTCACAGGCACTCTGCATACACAAATCCTAGGTGCATTTTGTCTGTGGCATGCCATTTAACATTGCAATTAAGAGGCTTAAACACCGCCCCGGACTCCTTGAACCTCTTATAAGGGTCAGAGGCAGACGAGAATACTCGCGTTAGTCCTATGTGGTGCCCAACTGTTTAATTATAGTTACGGACCCACATCTAAGACTTCAAGCCCATTAACCCATCTGTAGCTAACTTCACACGACCGGTCACTCTAGACGGCCTACGGAGACTCAGAAGACTACAAGCAGCAACTATAAAATCAACATTAGAACAGTGAATTACGTTGATACCAAATGACGAGGTAAAAAGTGAATCAGAGTCCCTCAGTATTGACTTATTGAGAAATACCAGTGCGCACAGTACAGTTTATGAAGAATTAAATAGAATCCATATATATCTTAACTCTGCCAAATTCCTAATGTTCATAAATAAGTTAGAGTCCCTCGAATCTCTTATTTCGAGATAAGTCATTAGAAGTGTTAAGTAACTCGAGTCCACAGAAACAGACTGGATATTTAAGTGTACAAGTGTTAAACTAAGTATTAGTACACGACTCTCCACTCTAAGAGGAATTCGAGATTAAAATACAAATAAACCGAATTTGAGCATGTATTAGCTCGGCCATAATTCCGACAGTGATAGATAAGTTAGAGTCCATAATTCTCTTATTTGGAGATAAATAATCCAAAGTGTTAAGTAACTCAAGTCCATAGAAACAGACTCGATATATAAGTGTACAAGTGTTAAACTAAGTATTAGTACACGACTCTCGACTCTAAGAGGAATTCGAGATTAAAATACAAATAAGCCGAATTTGAGCATGTATTAACTCTGCCATAATTCTGACCAGTGATAAATAAGTTAGAGTCCACATTCTCTTATTTTGAAATTAATCATCACCAGTGTTTAGTAACTCGAGTTCATAGATAACGACTCGATATATATATATGTATAAGTGTTAAACGAAGTAATAATACACAATACTTGACTATAAGTGAAATCGAGAATAAAATACAAATAAGCCAAAAATCCATCGACTCTGCCATAATTTCCATCACCGATAAATAAGTTAGAGTCCACAATTCTCGAATATTAAGATTCAACCAGATACACCAGTGCGCAAGGTGATTATAGGGTATAACATTCTACTCTATTAACTCTACCAAACAACGTCAATAAATATAACTACTTAACCAGATTTGAACATTAAGTAGTCATTAGGTACCTCGACTGTTTTCTAATAGTATTTTTCCTACTAAGATACATAGATCTTGATTACTGTGAAATGATTAGTAACTGAATAACTTGAAGATTCCTGAGCTCTATCTAGATCCGCGATCGTGCTGGAAGAGAATAATTGATTACATTCCTATAGTTCTCATGTTTAGCATATTCTTATTTCTATATATATGTATCTAGAGTGTAAGCGAAATAAACTGTTACATAAACAATATTTTGTATTATATATATCCTCTATTGTATTCTTTGCATGTAACTGTATGAACTCTGACATCCCAGTCTCGAAAGAACTCACCTCACCCAATAGCTAAACCTGAGTAAAGTCAGGGCATAACATTGGTGGCAGACGGTGGTTCTTGATTCGGATAGAAGAAATCATTACATTACAAAATTTGAAAGAATAGAGTATTGTATAACATTTAAATATGGCAGCTACTCGCTCCCACATCCCCATTCCCAAATATGATGGGGGAAACATATGAGATAGAAGTCTACATGGACATAGTGGAACCAGTACTCGACTTAGCGTACAATACTAACCGTGAGAAAATCGCCGTCCTTCTAACGCACTTGGAAAAAGCCGTTTCCGTCATTGCCTCACAGGTAATCCTTGAACTTACCTGTGACCAATTTAGGCCCATCGTAATTGATGCTGTTAAGCATCATCGCCCATTCCAAAATAAAAGACATTAAGTACGAAGGCGATTTAAACGCCACATTAGCCACTTTCACCCAACAAATAAAAGCTGCATTCCCTGGCATCCCCATGGAACAACAGAAGCAACACATCCTCGTATACCTTGTACAAGTGTTACCCTCAGCCGTCCAAGAGCATTTTGCAGTACATGACTCCGTTGGGTTTCAGAAAGATTTAATAACTATCAGAAAAATCCTTGCGGTTTGCCCCAAGACCAACACCCTAGCAGCCATTAAGAGGTTTCCCACTCACCCTCAGGCCACCAACAGGCCCCGGGATCCATCAAATTTTTCCCGGAACCCAGCTCAAACATCAAAGACAAACTATCAATCTGGCCAATATCAACCAAACCGGCCAAAATTTAACCCAAATCCACTGAGGAGAATATACCCCCAAAGCCAAACAACAGGACGTTTCTTAACCCAACCAAACAACCAGTACAAGGGTAGGAAACCAAATCTAGTCATCATAGACCCCTTCGATTTCCCTGCTTGTAACCACAGATGCTCTTTCCATGACATTCGAGATTCCGCCAAATTCATGCCAAACAACATTCGTATCTCATCAACTGAGAAAGAATTTGGGGAAGAAGAAATCGAAGAACATCTGGACACCGAAGAAGTAGCCCAGATATCACCAGAAGAGGAGGAAGAAGAAATCCTGGAACGTGAAGAACCAGATTCCCAGGGTTTTTAAAACCTCTCCCGCCCACGATGGCTTCGGCGGGGGAGTCTACTATTGAGAGACCACCCCCTATATATCACCATGCAAAGATCAAAGACATTCCTGTAAGGTTACTGATCGATACAGGCGCAGCTTGCTTATGTCTCTGCAACTCCTTCTACATTAAACACAAGAAGAGATTTGGGGAACTTCAGGCCACCGCAACAAATTTAATCAACGCTGGGGACATCCCTCTTCAGATTCGAGGAGAAAACAGACCACTTCATGTCACCACCCCACAACCTCTTGCCAACTGCTACCATCCTTTTGTGGTGTTTTACTCGGAATGTTGACACTGCGACGGCTACCTAGGCTTGGATTATTGCAAAAACTCCAAGCACAGGTAGACTGCAGACAGAGGTTAGTCACTTAAAACAAAAATAAACTAAACAAAACACCTCAAATTCCAGTTCCAACCACCTCAACAACAAACTTCAATCATGCAAATCTACTATCAACCTCTTAGAGAGGACTTCATTCACTAAACTCAGCCACCCTTACCAAGAAAACTTGTCCCAGTTAAGATAGTAAAATCTAAACAAAATTCACAAAACCCCGAGCAAAAATAGAACATAAGTCAGCCTTATGCACCCACAACCACTATCATCAGCCAAGCCAAACCTAAGAATAAAGTCTCCATTCCCCCCCACCACCAACAATGGGCACCAATCCACAAAATTCCTCAAGATACAATGATCCTTACTCCCACTAGTCTCACCACTGGCAGAGATAGTTGCCGAATCCAGCCAGCCCTAGTATCCTGTAATCAAAATTCCATCATGATTGCAAACATTTCTGACGAGGTATTGACTATACCAAAGGGCCTCATAATTGGGGATTTAGAGACCATCGACGAGATTAACCCCACTCATACCATAGACGACACACTTGACGTACTACCACCAATACCCAGTACCTTGACAAATCTACAAAAGCACCAAATGAACCAAGTCCTACAAGAATTCACGGACGTTCTTGCCAAAACACCTAACGAGATCGAAAAAACTACCATGGAAGAACATGATATTCACACTACCATCAACCGTCACTCAAAAAAAAAAAAAAATGCAACGGCAATAAGAAGACCGACAGATGCAGGAAATGCTAGATGCCGGGTTTGTCACCCCTTCTGTCAGTTCATGGTCCTCGCCCGTAGTATTAGTCAAGAAAAAAGACGGATCGACAAGATTCTGTGTAGATTATCACCGCCTAAATGATGCCATTATAAAAGATGCAACTCTGTTACCTCGTATTGAGGACTCCCTGGACTCCCTACATGGCTCCAAGTGGTTCACCACCCTTGATCTACAAGCTGGATACTGGCAGGTCCCGATCAAACTGGAAAATCAGCAGAAAACAGCATTTTCATCCAGCGGGGGACATCTATACGAATTTAACGTGTTACCATTCGGATTGTGTAATGGTCCAGCCACGTTCTCCCATCTTATGAAATCCGTATTATGAGGATTGACTTGGGAACCTTGCCTTGCTTACCTAGATGACGTGATTGTATACTCAAAAACTTGGCCTGAACACCTTCAATGACTTCGGCAAGTATTGCAACGCATCAGAGAAGCAGGATTGAAACTCAAGCCATCTAAATGCGAGATTGCCAGAAACTCGGTAGACTTCCTGGGCCACGTTATATCTGGCGAAGGTATCTCTCCCGACCCAAAGAAAATAGTAACAATAAAAGACCAACAACCCCCTACAACCGTAAAAGGAGTAAGATCTTTCCTCAGATTATCCACCTACTACAAGCATTTGGTACCCCACTTTGCAGCTATCGCCAGGCCTCTTCACCAACTTACCCATAAAGATACTGAATTTGTGTGGACAACCGAGAGAAATATAGCATTTGAAACCTTAACCCGGGAACGGCGAGAAAGCTCCTAGGAGGTTTTACTGGGCGACGGCGGCAAAGCTCTTAAGAGGGAAGGCCTAAAAAAAAACATCTAAAAGGCCCCAGTAGCACTTAAATTTTGTTTTTCTTTTTTTTCCTCATACCTCATATCACTTATCCACATGTGTCAATATCCCCTCCTTCCCCCGTCCCCCCCCCCCTCCCCTTCAATTATCACCTATTTTTCCTCTTATTACCATCTTTATTGGTGTATTTATCATGCCAATATCTCCAAACCGGTCTAAGCCGTGCTCATGTTGCTAGAGAGGGTATAGATGTGATAGATTGAGGGAGGGGTGGTTCAGTGTGGCTGTAGGCTTCAGAGAGGCAGGGTGTACATCGCGGCTGGCTCACAACTCATGACTGGAGCGGCCGACTATAATCCATAAAAAACGATATTCCCACTTGTTGTATTGTTGTTACAGGTTACTATCTTCATAGTAAAGGTAATTTTGTTAGAATTTGTAAATTTTGTAAAATTTTTAAGAATTTTGTAAATTTGTTAGAAGCAGTTAAGAGTTTTTATGAAGGGAGCAGAGCATGTGTGAGAGTAGGAAATGGTGAGTTGAGTGAATGGTTTGAGATAAAGGTAGGTTTGCGACAGGGTTGTGTAATGTCACCATGGCTGTTTAATATGTTTATGGATGGTGTGGTGAGGGAGGTGAAAAGGAGAACTATGGGAAGAGGATTGGGTTTAGTAGGAAAGAATGGTAGAGATTGGGAGATGAATCAGTTGCTGTTCGCTGATGACACAGCATTGGTGGCGGGTTCTGATGAGAAACTGCAGCGGGTAGTCAAAGAGTTTGGTGTGGTTTGTGGAAGGAGGAAACTGAAGGTGAACGTCAATAAAAGTAAAGTAATGGTGTGTAATAGGGGAGAGCATAGGGTGAATCTAGATGTGAGGCTGGATGGGGAAATATTGGAACAAGTAGAGTGTTTTAAATATCTAGGAGGAACAATAAGCAGGAGTGGAGGTATGGAAGTGGAGGTAAAACAGAGAGTGTGTGAAGGAAGGAAGGTTTTCGGAGCAATGGGAAGTATGTGGAAGAAGAGAAATCTCGGAGTGAAAGTAAAAAGTGCACTGTATCAAGGAATTGTTGTGCCAAGAGTGATATATGGGGCTGAGACATGGGCTCTGAAGACAAAGGAGAAAAGAGGGCTGGATGTGATGGAGATGAGCTGCTTGAGGAGTATGTGTGGAGTTACTCGTAGAGACAGATTGAGGAATGAAGAGATACGTAGGAGAGTGGGGCAGCAGGAACATTTGTCAGCCAGAGTGGACAGAAGGGTGCTGAGCTGGTATGGTCATGTTGAACGAATGGGAGATGAAAGGCTTACAAAGAGAATATGTGAGTCAGGTACAAGGGGAGATAGAAGGGCAGGAAGACCCCCATTGAGATGGAGAGACTGTGTAAGAAAGGCTTTGGATGATAGAGGAATGACTATAGATCAGGCAGGGGAAGTGGTGGTGGACAGGAGTGAATGGAGAATGCTTGTGAATAGTTGAGTG
The DNA here is from genome assembly GCA_037953745.1 of Lithodes maja. Lineage (NCBI taxonomy): Eukaryota > Metazoa > Arthropoda > Malacostraca > Decapoda > Lithodidae > Lithodes > Lithodes maja. The sequence continues at coordinate 9,995 of JBAKBP010024720.1, read as the reverse complement.
AACACGTGGTCATTTGGAGTAAGGGGTCGGGCGCAAGTTGGACTAAATAATAGTCCATCAGGCGCCTGGCCCGGGGAGACGATTAATATGAAGGGTGTGCCTGGAAGTGTGGCTTTGGCTCCGCTGCATGTCTGCCTGCCGAGATCGGAACCTCTCCTGGTGGTCAGGGGCCGGGGGAGTGCTGGAGCGACCTTGGTAACCCTGGTCTCTGGGTCTTCTCCTGGGTGACCTGGATGTGTGAGAGTTTGTGTTTTTTATCTGTGTTTATTTTTTGTTTTATGTTGTTTTTGTGTTTTCCCTGTTCTTGCTCTGTCTTGCGTCGGCTACCCCCAAAATGGGGATTGGGCCTGAGCATATAGATAAATAGATAGATAGTAAAGGTAAAATAGGTGCATATGAATAAGTAATAACGATATTTATCGTAAAATGACTATTTTAGGCGGGAAAGAGGCCTAATATCTTCGCCTAGTTGCATGGTGTCCACTATATACAGCTCGCGCTTTATAGGTTACAAAACAAACTTGTTCAAGCTCCAACAGTATCTTTTCCTGATTACCGACAATCTTTCCGCCTATATACTGACGTATCGCTTTATGCCATTGGAGCCGTATTAGCTCAAGTGCAAGACGGAAAAGAACATGTCATCGCCTATGCCAGCTCAACATTGAATACCGCCCAACAAAATTATGCAGCCACCAAGAGAGAATGTTTAGGTATTATCAGGGCCCTTAACCATTTCCGTTCTTTTGTTTTAGGAGCAAAACTCGATATTATCACCGACCATCAGTCCCTGCAATGGCTATGGAAATGCGAAACAAACTCCGCCTTGTTAGTACGCTGGAGAGAAACTATCGAATAATATGACTTCATCATTCACTATCGACCTGGGAAATTACATACAAACGCCGATGCTCTCTCCCGCCTTCCCGTACCAGAACACATACCAACAAACCTCACGGCTGTTCAAACCTCTACACCTGCCCTCAGTCCAAACCCTGTGTCAGAATCGAACCCAGAACAAACCCTGCTACAATCCTGGGAAAAGAAGAGCAAACCGAAATGGATCCCTAAATATGTCTTCCAAAACATAAGTCGATGGGGAGATCAACTGACCACTGAATCAGGCCATGTAGTTCTAGAACCCCATCTAGCCTTAAATTACATGATCTCGATTCACGAAGGAAATGGGATCCACCTAGGGCAAAAGAAAATGCTCAAGGTTTTCCAAGACCAATATTGGACAGTCAACCCTTCCGGCATTGCAAGACAAGTGACAGAAGCATGCAAGCCCTGTGCTTTAGGGAAAGATCGTTGCAAGACTCTAGGACCAGCAGGAAGTGTCTCTGCAAACAAACCATGGCAAACACTGTCCCTTGACGTAATGGGCCCCTTTCCAACCAGCCAAGGAAAGCGCTTTATAGTCACATTTGTCAATCTCTATTCAAAATTCCTGATAGCCTGCCCTACAAAAGACCACAGTGCACTCACCGTAGCCGAATTATTAGCTACAGAAATGTTCCCTAATTTTGGCTTACCCATATCACAACTTTCTGACAATGCTCCCGAATTCACCGGGCAAGTATGGGAAGCTTTTGCTAAGAAGTGTGGCCTATGCATTAAACACTCTTCTCCATACTGGCCCCAAGGGAATGCAATTTGCGAACGAAGTCATCGCACAATTAATAATAATCTAAGAACAAGGATGATTGCGTTAAACACTTCCGACTGGCCAGCACAGGTGAAGATGATTCAGTGGGGAATGAACTCCTACCCCAGAGAGGACGGAATATCCCCACATGAACGAGTTTATGGCGTCGCACCTCTCTTACTGCCATTTCATCATCTTGCACAACCCTCCACCTCCCAACTCACTGTCGATCTCCAACATCTAAAAAACACCCTCCATACCGCCCAAACTTGTCAAGACGTCCAACGAGACACTATCAACCCACAAAATCCGTTCGCCATAGGAGATAGTGTTATGGTAGCCAAACTACCAATAAGTCAATGGGAAGATATTATTGAGATTGAATTTGTGCTGTACCTAGTATCAGTGCATTACCACAAAGCCCACCGAAATGCCAAAAAAATACCCTCATTGTTCCCTGATTAAATAACACTGTATGAATATTCCCATATTAAAAATATGTTACAGGGGGACAATGCCTAGTGAGTTCACTGCTCAATAGGTGGCGTTCTGAGAGTGACGGTCTGAGTCTGGAGGGTGAGACGGTGAAGCACTTGAACGAAGCAACCAGCCGCTTCAGAGATGGAGCTGCTTCGAGCCATGAATGGATCCTTCGCATGTCTCACTCCCCAGACTGGAACAAGACCTCACGGGCTTCACCGTGTTGAGCGGTGGAATGTACAGGCTCTCAGCCTATGCCCGAGAGGGAGTAGTTGGAATATATAAAAAAAAAAAAAAAATGAACAAATTAGGCCCTAGATATGTGGGACCATACAAAATCACACAAGTTCCAAACCCGTATCAAATCATAATCAACTATCACGGGAAGACACAAACCTATCGCAACAGGTTCGTCAGAAAATACCATCCACTTGACACTTAAAGAGCGGGGCCCGACTTAAGTCTGTATCTAAATAAGCAGCAAGTTAGGAGCATTATTAAGGCTTTTAACCCCTTCAACCCGGATGACCTCTTGTACACCCATAAAAACCTTGGCCCACGCAACCCGGAAGACCTCTTAAACACCCCTGACGTCACAGCCTGTGAGCTTGGTGTGCGAGGCGTCGGTCCGACGCATGTAAACAACAGCCGGCTGGACCGACGCTCCGCATCTCCGGCCACAAGAAGGAGAGCGTCGCTTGTTCGTGTGTGCCTGTATGTTGTTGTTCAGTATCGAAAAGTGGTGTAAAGTGGCTGGTTTGGCCATAAAGTTATCTCCAATGAAATCATCATCACAGCTCACCCAGTTGACTTAGAGAGCTCTACTTAATGCCATTCTACAGGTAAATAACACAGCTACGCTTGGGGATGCGCGGGAATGCGGGAAGCACTCTGATTAACGAATATACGGTAGCCTAGCCTAGACGTTTTTCGGCCAAAACACCCGGGTTTCGATGAATATATATATATAATACATAACCGGGGCTGGAGGGTTAAAGGGTTAAAATCGAGTGCAAATGGCCGGGAGCACAGCAGGCCACACGGCCGACACCCAGGGCTTACCGCCGCCCACTGACTCACGCTCCCTCTGTTCTCGAGAGGCCGGCAGTGTAGCCAGTAGTGAGCGTAGCTGGGAAAAATATGCCGCTATACGCTAAACTCCCATGTTAGTGGTAGCACTGCATGAAAACGACGAGTGCTACGTAGCTCGTTCTGGTCTCATTTTGAAGCTTGTAGCGCCTAGTTTTTTGCTGAATACATTGCTTTTCATGCAGATACTTGATTGATCATTCAGGAGGGCCTGAATATGCCCAAAATAGCCCAAAACCCCCCGCTAGACGAGGGTTAACCCAGAAAAAGATCCACAACTGTCAGACAGCCCTCTACCCATACAAGATCCCCCTCTACCAACTTCTGACCTTACTCTGCCCCAGTACCTCCAATTGTAAATTCTCCTATCATTTCTGCCAAACCTAGACCCAACTCAAACAACACCAGTATCAACCAACAAAAGAACCTACTTCATTCAACACACACCACGAACACCACATTCAGTATGTCCTTCTCCCCAAGTAACTCTATCTCCACAACAAACAGAAACTGACACCACAACACAAAAAACCTCACAACCCCTCCCGTCTCATCACATTACAAACTTCGCCCTAGAAGTAAATTTAGTCCTCCAACCAAATGTAACAAATATCCTCCTTTACCCATAAAGAAACCTTCTCACCACAAGCCCACCATGACTACTATCAAACACCCTCATCACAGACAATGTTCTACCTCTTCAACCTCTCCATCTACTTCACCCCCGCACAAAAGACTATGTCTGCATTCCTCTCACTCAACATCACCACCTAATTTAACTTCCTCATCACAAAAATCCAAATCCACCTCTTCATCCCCATCCTCCTCCAATTCCGAAACCCTGCTGCAACCCCTCATCTCACAAAAACTTCCACTGTCAACCCCAACAAAGTTAACCCTTGTTTAGCGGGGGGTTTTGGGCTTATTTGGGCATATTCAAGCTCTCCTGAATGATAAATCAAGTATCTGCATGAACAGAAATGTATTCAGCAAACAACTAGGTGCTAAAAGCTTCAAAATGAGACCAGAACGAGCTACGTAGCACTCGTGGTTCTCATACAGTGATACAAGAAACATGGGAGTTTAGCGTATAGCGGCATATTTTTCCCAGCTATGCTCACTACTGGCTACACTGCCGGCCTCTCGAGAACACAGGGAGCATGAGTTAATGGGCGGCGGTAAGCCCTGGGAGTCGGCTGTCTGGCCCGCTGTGCTCCCGGCAATTTGCACTCGAATTTAACCCATTAACCCGGGAACTGCGGGGAGACTCTTAAGAGTTCCCCCGGCGGACTGCGGGGAGACTCTTGAGAGTAAGTGAAAAAAAAAATCAACTTTTGACATCGAAAAAAAAAAAAAAAATTTTTTTTTTTTTTTTTTTGGCCCCTGGGCCATGCAAAATCTCAGTCCTCTACCTCCCCTCCTTCCCCACTTTCCTCCTCTCCTTCAGTTATCACCTATTTTCCCTGTTATTCCCTTATTCTGAGGTATATTTTCGTGCTAACATTAGCGAGTTGCAAGCAGGGTGTTGTCATCACTGATGGCAAGCGAGTGCAAGAGAGAGAGAGAGAGTATCGATCGACTGTGTCTCAGTTGCCTTGGGGGAAATTGGCGGGAAAGCAGTTTGCCTCACCCATACATTATACAACTCGCGGGCTATATCTCCGATTTTGACCATCCAAACGCTGTTTTCACTCGTTTTATTGTTGTTTCAGGTTAATACCTTTATAATCAACCCATAATAGGCGCATATGGATAAGTATTAATGCTATTAATGGCACAATGAATATTTTAGTGACGGAAACACCTCAAATACGTCAGCACAGGGGGACGTTTCCAATTACCCCCATGCGCACTTCAGAGGTTAACCCAGTGAGACCCAGCGTCGCACGTGTTGCGTCGGCAGTGTTTGATCACCAACTCCCAGCGACGCATCACGTGCGTCCGACATATAAAAAACACTTACGTGGCTCGTAAGGTAGGAAATGGCGGGAGAATAGGAGGGGGAGATACCGTAGTGTGTGTGGGAGCCGGGCCAGTAGGTGTGAGCGGGCCGAGACAGCCGCGCGGCTGGTGGTGGTGGGCTTAGTGGGGATAGTTCACCGCCACTTTGAACCTTCATTACTCCGGTCGTATGGGAGCTAGAGGCTTGAGATTTATGTGAGACACTCCTTAGGATGTATGCCGTACAATGCCATACTCAGTTTTTACCCTAGTGCTCCCAGGCGGGTGGTCATGCGGGGGAGACGAACTATTGAAACCCCGCCCCCCAAATGACCGAAATGAGTTTTTTTTAATTTTTGTCTTCATTTCTCACCATTCTCTTCCATTTTGGCTCAACACATTTTTTTGAGGCTCCCCCCCCCCCCCAAAAAAAAAATGTCCGAGGTGATTTTTTTTTTTTTTTTTTCATTTCTCATCCTTGTCTTCCATTTTAGCAAAAAAAAAAAAAGAAGTGAAAATGGCTTGGGACTGGGGTGAACAAAATATTATAACTAGCCGGGACTCAACGGGTTAAAAGCCTTAATAATGCTCCTAACTTGCTGCAAATTGGAGGCGGACTTAAGTCCGCCGCCGCTCTTTAAGGGTTAAGCACCAAGTCAAACCCCCATCTAAATACATAAAAAAAAAACCCACTCCCAAAACCCCACTCCCAAAACCCCACTCCCAAAACCCCACTCCCAAAACATTTATTTTCCAAGACAACCAAATCATCTCAACCTAATCATGCACAGCCAAAACCTTCAACCTCTACACGACAATCTTTTGTTCCACCCATACAACCTCGCCTTGTCCCACCTAAACTTTCGCCTTTTCCCTCCACTGTTTCACCTAAATCTCACAAAGAAACAAACAAATCTTCCTGTACCACACCACTAAAAACTAGTACAAATCCCTCTCCTTCCTCCAGCACACCTAACCCTCGCCCACCTCGCTTACGCCCCTCTTCATCATCAGAATCTAGTCCAGAACCTCCCCTTACAACAATTTTTTGAACAGGTCGTCTTGTCAGACTTCCTAGTCGATTCACCCAAATTTTGATCTCAAAACCTCCAAACGTCACCTCTTTACCCTCAGCTAAAAAAACAAAACACCCAACACACACAAACAATCCTAAAACACTAAGAATATCTTCCTTAACTAACACACATTCCACCAACTCACACTCATTTTATAACACAAAGATAATCCCTGCTACTTTTGTGTCCGCAAAGGTCAATAACCACCCATCTGTCACTGATCAGGTCATCACTTGCCCACTCACCATATGCGAAGCAATAGCCGCCTGCTACAGCCACCACCACTTTCCTGACAAAATCATGTCGTGTCCCACACCTTTCGTAAAGAGAGTGAAATGGTCTGCCGACAAGAGTAAATTCTTTAGAATTCGCTATGTAGATGAAGCTGTAACAGCCAACATTATAGAAGAAGACACATCTACCTTAACTCCTTCAGACATAAATAGTTAACTTACTGGCGAGGAGGCGGGAGACACGGTATTATTGCCACTGTACCCCACAACTGTCAAAACCACACTGCGGGACCGTTAGAAGTCGGAGAAACTTGAGGTTGCCACCAATCAACAGATTTTCATCTAACTTACCTAACTTACTGAGCTCCATATGATGCTAGAGTGTCATATGAGTTTTTTGGCATAAGTTCCATATGACGCGATAGCGTCATATGAGTCGGAGGGAGTTAATAGTCACCATCGTCCCCATCAGGATCCCAGACCAGCATTCCCTAGACTGGTGGGAATACCTGCACAAACTTTCCGAATTTAAAGACCACAGGAATACTTTTACTTTCACCCTTGAGGCACAAGGACATGCCTAAAATAATGGGGAGGGAAGTAAAATACCCAAGAAAAGAAGACACCCCGCAAAACAACCAAGAGGAAAGTGAACAACAAAGAAAACGTTGCCCCAGCCTACAAGGTGTAACAAAAGAAAATCCATCAAGAACACCATTAAAGACAAACCCCAAGAAGTCACCTCCAGAGAGAGAAGTGAACCAAGGCGCCCCCCAGCGAACAGCATCTGTAGCGACACCCAGGAAAGCCTGGATCGCCACCATTATGACGGAACATCTTCCGACACCAGGAAAGATGATCCGCCAACCAACCACACCCCGGACATCGACCAAGAAGGGAAGACTAATATTCAGCCAGAAATATTAGAATAAAACACTTATCTATGTTACCTACTATATTCACATATTCTTTAATTGTTCTGTCATAAAATATAAATCCTAGTTAGCCCACATTATGCTTCGTTCGTTAAGAGGTTATTTAACTTCCTCAACTATTATTATACAATAAGATAAGATGTAATACAGCGTATTATGTATGATATGTGAAATGTTCATGTTGATGAAGACCCATTGTCTTCGCAATAATAATCTTTAAATTGCCTAACATTCTGTTTCTTTAATACCATTATGCTTCCAAAGAATATCAACATTTTACTATAATACCTGTTACGAACTGGCACTCGGGTACACAAGGGCTCTCAATCAGGACTCTAATACGGCTCGCTGCCACAACGGAAACACACGATCCCAACCCCTGAGTACTGCCAGCCGAACAAAAAACACCAATACCCTCCAGAGTTCAATCTGCTATAACGGGGTATACAAGAACTCGGTACTAGTGTTCAACAACAGACTAATAAAGAGACAGGAATTATCTAGTCTGGTCAACAATCAAACAATGAAGTAAGAAACAACAACACCAAAGAATAGTGTTGGCCGAAGCCGAAGTAATCCACCCTTGACTAAGAACTTAAGAAGTCCTCCACCCTCTACTTCGGATCGGCACTATTACGTTACGTTAATTAATAGGCCTTAAGCATCGAGCAAGGAATCTTCTGAAAAAGGTTAGATGCTTCTCGGATGCTCGTAAGAAGTATGTATCAGATTTTGAACAGTAATTCAATAAGCAAAAACACTGGTAATTAAATACTATTAAAGGTTTAAATTGGCATAAGAATAATTAAAAGAATATGCAATAGTAAATGGCAAACATTAAAAAGAAGTACTCCGCAAATGCAACGGCAATAGCCTACTCGGATTGTGCTCGTGGGCCACTAATCACTAAAGTAGCCAAGCTTGCAACACATGAAATCAATAGTGCATAAACAATATCATACATAAGGAAAGCTTCAATACTATTCTGTATCTACTAATCGAGTAAAGTCTAGCTGGGGTTCTGTGGACAAAAGGTAGCAGTGACTGAGCAAAAACGGCTCGTAGCCTAGCGAAGTCCTCACAACTGTTTAAAGTATTACGTTAAAACTAACAAGTGCACTTTGAGAAATCCAGATCCCTTGTATCTGGTTTTCTCCCGGCTCCTTGACAAAGTAAAAACAAACTGTTAATAAAATACAGGGTGGTTAGGCTCTTGCCCTCACGCACTGTAAATTATTAACTCAACACAGTCAGCCGCGAAGACAACCTAGGCTTCACTGAACCGAAACGAGTATGCAGGTTTATCGCTTAACCACTGCATCAAACAACAACTCGTAACACAGAAAAGCCTTACCCCAGTCTAGCATTACCTAGACTAGCAGAAAACAGGAATAATAATAATAACACACAGGGAAATGCATATACAAGTGCAACAAACATAAATCAATCCTATTCTAAGTTAACCCTTCCAAAATAGGCTATCTAATAGGCAAGTATCTCGTGAGAACTCTAGCGATAATACGTTGGCTGACTAGCTCTGCACCAACGGGACCATGGAAGTTAAACAGGCAGGAAAAAGAGGAGATAAGAATGTAAGGTAGTAGAGAAAGTTCACATCAGTCAGAAGAATATGTATAGTTAGCAAGGGAAATGAGAAGTCGCTCTGCCTAATGAGTTCTGATGAAAAAATGGCTAGACTTCCCTTTTTATACCCGGCCATCTAGTGAGCCCAACGTGAACTACTAAGGACCGCCCACTGACAACCATTACGTAATTTCTCTCTCTCCTCTGGGATAGACAAAGGCTCCCCTAGCACTGAGGGGGGGGGGGGGGGGGGGAGTGCTAGTGAGTTAGGCCCACCTCCCGCCTGGCGCACCCACTGACCCCCAACTGTGGCTGTTTCTCCTCCCATCATTACAAATAAGTTTTACACACAATACTTATAACTAATGATATAAAATAGAACTCGTTGACTCAGATGAAAACAAAATACACATTCATAATACTTATAGTACAACGGCTCACATGAACTAAGTTAGGAAACTCTACATAGACTACAGCCAAAGTTCCTGCCCTGACGATCCTAGCGAGAGTGGGGCATGACTAGGCGTTCTGTACAGCATGCTCACACTGGACATGCGTCACACCTCCCCCAAGATTTTACTTGCTCAACCCTGAGCTAAAATCTGACAAACACAGAACCCCATCAAGCCCCTCACACCCAGCGACCGCATGGCACTAAAACAAAGCTGAGTTTATCACCAAAACACATATTATTATTAAAAAAAAAATCACATTTTATAACTCCTCCCAACAACAGCAAAAAGACACAATATCATGCTCCCAGAGCGAGCTTACAGCAGCTCAGCCGTTTGATAGTTCGTGGACTACTCAAACTCTATAGGCTATGACAAACTTATACGATTACCTATATCAAAAGAAAGAGTTTTTATATGATTTTTTTATATTTTAATATGTTTTTCCCGGCTGCACTATAAGGGCAGCCTATTTTTCTCCACTCAAACCCACACACCTGTGATAGCCTACGACTGATCATCCACCCTTGATAAACAATCCGCGATCACATTGTCAC
>JBAKBP010024719.1:0-34647 GCA_037953745.1 Lithodes maja | reverse complement strand
GAGGCAAAGGGTAAGGGTTGGTAGTGGTCAAGCCATTTAGCCTACGAAAATCTATGCAGAACCGCACCTTGCCGTCAGGTTTTGGCTGCAACGTGACGGGTGATGTCCACTTCACATAACCTTCAGTGATCATCCCTCTCTCAACCATGTACTTTAACTCCTCCCGTAAAGCTGGCAACTTTACCGGGGGCACACGGTAGGGCACTGACTTGAAGGGCACATTATCACCGACGTCCACGTCGTGCGTTACCTGAGTAGTGAGACCTGGGTGTTCGGCGAAAACAGAGGGGTATGACCTGAACAGGCCTAGGACAGCAGCACCCTGGTGCTCAGGCAGGTGACTTACAGCTTGCCTAGCCTCTTGTTCAGTATTCCCCGCCCACTGTTCCGCGGAAATGACACAGTCCCAGCTATCCTCCTCAGCAGCATGACTGTCCCCACCTCCTTCTCCACCCTGGCCGCTGCAGGCCAGCACAGGGACAGTGAGAGGCTCTGAGGGGCGTCTCACATACTCTTTCATGAGGTTAACATGACATAACTGATGTTTTTTTCTACGGTCAGGTGTTGCAACGAGATAATCAAGGTCGGACAGTTTCTTAGCCACCACATACGGCCCAATAAACTTGGCAGAAAGGGGGTGTCCAGGCAAAGGTAAAAGCAACATTACCTCCTGACCCACCGAAAACTCCCGAAGCTTCACCTTGGCGTCATACTGGTGCTTCATGACCGCCTGTGCATTAACCAAGTTATTACCTGCCGCTGCCATGCAACCTATAAGTCTCTCCCGGCTCTCAAGGATATATTTAAGTACAGACCCCGGCTTCTCTTCGCCCTCCCAGATCTCTTTCACCATACTTAAAGGTCCTCTCACATTATGGCCAAAGACTAGTTGATTTGGACTGAACCCCAGGCTCTCTCCTGGGACTTCACGTGCAGCGAACAGAACATACGGCAGACCCAAATCCCAATCAGTGTCATGTTCTGCACAGTAACAGCGTAGCATACTCTTCAGGGTCGAGTGCCACCGCTCCAAGACTCCCTGACTCTCGGGATGGTAGGCTGACGACACTACAGAACATATACCGTGCAACTGAAGGGTTTGCTTGAACAATTTGGATGTAAAATTGCTCCCCTGGTCTGACTGCACCTCACGTGGAAATCCATAACGGGAACAGAACAATAATAAGTTTTTAACAACTGCCTTTGCCGAGCCGTTTCTCATGGGGTATGCGTCCGGGTATCTCGTAGCCACATCCATGATTGTCAACAGGAATTTATTGCCACTACTAGTAGGCGGGAAAGGGCCAACCAAATCTACTACAACTTTGCTGAACGGAGGCCCGGTGACAGGTATGGGAAACAAAGGTGCCTTCGGGATTGTCTGGTTAGGCTTCCCCGTTGTCTGGCAGGTCGCACACCCAGCCACCCATGCACAGACATCAGCCTTGACCCCAGGCCACCAGAAAAACCTGCCCAATGCCGCCAATGTTTTTGTTACCCCCAAATGACCCGCCACCGGCACATCATGCGCCAGACACAATAAGGACTCTCTATACTTATTTGGAACAACCACCTGGTCTACTACCCTCGCACCGCCCTCCCACTTCGATTTGGGGTCTAGAAATCTGCGGTACAATATCCTGTTGAGCCTAAAGAAATCTCCCGGCTTCGCATCCCCATCTTCCTCCAACTCTATGGCACCATTGCTATAACGAGCTAGGCTAGCGTCTTGCAGCTGCTGCTCACTAATGTCCCTGGGCGTCAATGCATCAAGATGGTTTTGTAATAAGACATTACCCCGGCTAGTAGGCTCTACTGCCTTAGTGGCTCTCGCTACAGCTCTTGCCTCACGCGAAGTCTTACCCAACTCTGCCGTGTTACACACCATATCTGGGCCAGAGTCAACTCCCGTGTTTATTATAGGTCCAAGTACCGAATCACCGAGAAGTGCAGCAGAATCAATGTCCCTTTTCCTGCCCTTAGCAACCTTCTCCTGATCCTTCCTCCACTGTCCCCGAGGTTGAGTGCTAGGCTGTGCAGGAGCCGCAGAGCGAGATCGGGTTACCACACAGGCCATCTTATCCTGTTGGCACCTCCCAACCCATTCCCGATTCTCACCATCCACGTCGGCCGCCCTCTCGGCAACGACTAAGGGTGGAGTCCCGGAAGTGGGCACCGCAAAGTCGTTGCCGAGAAGAAGGTCGACGCCCTCAACTGGCAAACACTCAACGATCCCTACATCCAGCTCCCTGCACACCTCTCCCACTCTCAACTCCAACCTCACAAGTGGGTATGACCTCGTAGCATTTATACCCTGCACCACAACAACTCTGGCCGCATTTATCGGTTTCCCTGTGAAGTTCCTCAACAAAGTTTGCGAAGCCCCCGTATCCCTCAGCAAGTCAACCCTCCGTAGTTCACTCCCCCAGCTCACAAACCCGTGCCCCCGATGGCTACAGAAAGTGTCCCGGACAGGTGTCGAGCCTTCCGTACGCTTCTTTACCGCGTGTGCCTCAGCTGCTGACAACCTACCCCGGGCAGTTGCTGCAGCCTTCAGAGACACACCGATACTGTGAACCAATGACACCGGCTTAGCGGGAGTGTTACTAGGGCACTCACGTGAATAATGGCCTAGCTTCTGAGATTTGTAACATTTCACATCCCCAATGGGCTTCTTCCCTTGTGCGGGCGAAGAAGGGGCCTGACCTTTAGTAAACGGGAGAGGCTTGTGTTTGTAGGTGTTATTAGGTGCAATGCATTTAGTGTGGTTATGTGTGTCATAGGATTTGTTATTATCGAAAACTCTGGTGGGTGGGGTATAGCGCCCCTTCTGCCCTGACTCAGCCCTCTGAGCGGCACCGCAACCACGAATCAATGATAATCTGAGGTCTGCCATCTTGGCAGCCTCCTCTACTGTCTTGGGACATTTTTCCTTAATGTTCAGCGTTAGATCGGTTCCAGTACATTTGTAAAACTGTTCCAGATAGAAAAGTTGCTTAATTTCCTCAGCCGACTCTGCGTGCTCGGACCGAAACCAGTTATTACCTGCATCTGTTAAGTCCCGTGCGTGCTCCATAAAACTGACGTCGCTCTTCTTATTCACGCCACGGAACTTCAATCTATAAGTTTCGGGTTGCAGTTCGTAGGCCCGGAGCACAGCCTCCTTCACCAGTCCATACACTACACTCTCGTCCAGTGACAGTGCATCGTAGGCTTTCAACCCCTTACCCACTAGACGTGATGAAACTAATGCTGCCCATTTAACCTCCGGCCAGTCATACTCACGACACTTCTTTTCGAAACGAGCAAAAAACTCAGTCACTGCTGTCTCATCAAATGCGGGTACTAACTTAATTAAATGCGAAAGTGAGTCTGTAACCCGGTGCCCACCACCGAGATGACGCCCCGTGGTCTCTACTCTAGACTTCTCGACATCCACTTCAGCCTGGTACCTGGTTGCATCCTGATTGGCTTGGATTCTAGCAACCTCTATGCGTTCTATACTAGCCTGTTGTATCTGAGTCTCCTGCAGCTTAATCCGTTCTATACTAGCCTGTTGTATCTGAGTCTCCTGCAGCTTAAACTTAGCTAGTTCTAGCTGAAATAACATCTCAGGAGACAGGCCTGGGGGGGGAGAGCACAAAATGGGGGATCCACACCGAGACGTGTTTACGGGTAAGCCAGCTTGCCCTTGAGAACCCTCCTGCTGCATCGTGCTAAGACTCGCTGGCTGAGGGCCCAGCTCAGGGGTAGAGTGGAATGGAGGCTTGGAGGGAACCCCCCAAGACCCCACTCCACCCACCGCCCCATCGCCATCACCCAACAAACATGCCACCAAATTCTTCTTGGGCCAACTGTCAGGACAGTCCCGCCCCAAAACCGTGGCTAAACAGCGAAGACCGTAACAATCAATAGCCTGCAGGCGCTGTTCGGTCAAAGGTGTCTGCAAAAATGCCCGGGCATCCCTCTCTCCACTTATAACACTCCCCTCCCTAAACATCTGTTGTACTTGCTGGTTACTAGGCTGTACCGTGTTATCCTCCCCCGTAAATGATGAGTCATTAGACATAGTGCTGGTTATACAATTGCTGTTCATAAAAAAAAAAAAGTGCTTATTACTAATTGCAGTCTCGACTCACAAAATGTTAAAGATGCTTGAATGACTCTACTCTAGACACCCCCAACGAAACAATCTGCAAGTCCACCAATACAATAATGACACAATAAAAATTCCTCCAATATGCAAGAAAATTCTAGCCAGCTCTACTAGGTAGCATAGAATAGTTCTCCAAAAAACATGTGATAGGATACTACTGAATCTTGTGCAAGGTCGCCATTTTGTTACGGCTGGATCGGCAATACATATTCGGGATTCTTGATCGTAGGACAGAAATGGCTTATGTGACAACGACACGCTCGATTCCAGTCCCAAATACTATATGCTCCAGACAACAAAAGCACCAACGCCCTACAGAGTTATCGTCTACGGTAACGAGGTACCTTAACTCGGCGAAAGTGTACAACAGGGGTAGGCTATGAGGCTAAACTCCCTCAGACATTTATAGGTTACGTTATTACTAAAGAAATGCAATACTCAAGAAACTACGTTAATATTAAGCCTCTAATAATGTAGAATAGAAGCAGGCTAAAGGTATGACAGTGAAATGCTAAATGACAAATGTACACGCCTACTTGAAAGCGCGTGCACTAGAATAACTGTCCCCTACTAACATGCACTAGCATGTAGCATACAAGATGTTCATGATCCAGTAGATACCTAATAATACACATGGAAGGAACATAAAATAGTAGTCACTTATTATAAGAATGAATCTATACTTGGAATAACTAAAAGGTTGCAGGCAACAGTACTGCGCCGGTAGCCTACTACCGCATAGGCTACTTCGCTTCTCTCACTCTGTCTCCCCTCTGAGTCCGTATGCGCCCTACACAACGGAACTCCGGACACAGCAGCAAAACGACAGTGCAGTTAATTGATACATGAAAGTATTAATAGTGTTGTCTTGTGTGTGAGTAATGTGTATTGTAAAGTGTTATATACATAAACTTAAAGAGAGCTGCAATGCATAGTAAAATAAAGATATCACCCACTCATCATCCCCATGTGTTCTAGCTAGCAGGCCAAGTCACAGGAACAACGAGTCCCAGCACCGAAAGCGAGAACCCAGGAAAAGACTGCAGAGAACACAAGGACAGATAAATTACGTTACTCTACTATACCGGCACTACGAGCGAGCTGTAGTCTCTGGTACTGCACTCGCTCCTGGCTCGGTAGGCAAATCAAGGCTAAGTCCTCGCCCCTCTACAGACAACTCCTGGGCATGGTCGGGCTCTTACACATGGCACTAGTCTAGTCACAAATTGGATGATGAGCTGGGCATATAACTCGTGAACATGTAGAACGTTCACCAACTATCCTCATCAAGAAGATCGCTGTTCACATTAACCCCTTAAATCTAATACATGTAAATATATGCTTGTCCTAAGAGTAATACGAGAGGTGAGTGCTGAAACTCCTTTAGGACCTCAAGGGAAGGTTATGCATTTAAATAGAGAGAAGAATGAAATGAGAGTAATGTCGTCAGAGAGAAAGAGTGCAACCGTGAGAAATTGGGAGAGAGGGCAAGGGATGTTAGAATCTCAAAGGTTCTAGGCAACCTGATCATGGAACACACAGCGAGCCTCCAGGCAATGTGCAGTACGACAACATGGGCAACCCAGGCAGCATAGGCAGGCGGCAATGGACTACCAACCCTGTCGCACCTAGCTATAAGCGCAAGGCTGCCAACCGGTCCATACGTCTGGCAACCACCACTCCGGCAGCGTGGCGCGTTGCTACCCTCTCGCTCTGAAAACTAACTCACTCTCTCTCTCTGAACTCCCATTGTCTTATCTATCAACTTCTCTATTGATACTACATATTAAATGGAAGGTCTCGACATGGCTTAAAACAAAACCCACCACTGGTTAGCACATGACGAGACCTTTGCAGAGATACAAAGAACATAGTTATACGTTGTCACACTCAATATAAGCAGCCAGCACGGTACAGCGGTACAGCGGTACCACACAGTGGCGGTACAGTGGAGTACCAAGGAGTACAATCAGGTTGCGTTGCCACGCACTGGGTGCGTCACAATATATATATATATATATATATTTATATATATATATATATATAGAGAGAGAGAGAGAGCGAGAGAGAGAGAGAGAGGAAAAGGATGACAAGCGTTGCAACAAACAGCATCTTTATTTTCCAGACGTTTCGACACAACTTTATGTCATCATCAGTGATCTGTGACGCTTCTGCATAGTAGCCACGTGCGGGCATGCGCGCGCGTCGGCTGCCCAGCCGTTTAGAAACCGGCTGATGGTAGCCGGCCGGCCGGCTTTTCCTTAGTATATATCCTACGACAATGTAACTAATGTCTGGGATATTCTTATGTTGTTTCACAGCTTGAAGCTGCCCTTATTCTTAACCAACGCATCTTAGTATATTTTATTCTCGATAGTTGATTGTTTCATTATAATATATAAGATGTAAGTCTAGTGAGAGTGGGAGGAGACGAGCGGGAGAGAGAGACCGGCTGGGGGACGTTGCTTCGTGCGGAGAGTCCAGCTTGGGACGAGCCTGATGTTGCCACGTGCATTTGATTGCAACGTTAGGCTTAGTTTCGACTCACGCACGGGGTAGAGGATTTTGACCCGGCAACTGTGTTGAGTGTTGCCAAGCATGGGATGTATTTTGCATGCCTAGGGTGGGGTCCAGACAGATTCAAGTCTCAGAGCTCACCTCACTGTCGTAGCCTTCGGACCCCCTTGATATCTATCCCTCTCAACCCCACTTAGAAACTTTCTCTCTTACTTTGTATACCTTCTTTCCACTATTTCACCAATCTATTTAATTATCCCATCCACTTGATAGACCTTATATCTATTATTGTATTAACGACGAGCTCTCAGATAATTAGATAGGATTTTGGGCATTATGCAGAGACGTAATTGTTAATGAGACCTAGGAAGCTTTTTTGTTGTCTCATATTTTGTGGTTTCATGCTTGCTAGTGTCTTCTTGTGTCAGGTTAGCAGGAGCTAGACCGGAGGGGAGGCTTTTTGCGATCCTTTAAGTAAAGTCTGCTGGTGCGAGTCCTGTGGACCCGCACGACTTTACTAGGATACCCGTGGGAGTCTGGGGGCATTTTCTTGTCTGTGTCCCTGTGTGTCTAGTGTTGTGTTGTGTGAGGGCCCTTGCCTAGTCCACTCAGCACTGCGCTAGCACGTCTTGCTTTTGTTTTGGGGTCGCCAGGAGAGAGTCAGATACTTGCGATCTGAGTCTCTCAAGAGAGCACCCTTTCAATTAGTGTATTTGGCGCACAGACCTGGGAACGTCCCTAGGCTAAAGCAGGTGGCTCAGCCCGGGTATCCATAGCCTGTATCCGAAGCCTATATCCTTCCGGCTAGACCTCTGCCACCTGGCAGATTAACAGCTAGGGGTTTATCATCTCTGTATGCTTGTTATTGTGCCACAGTTTACCGTTTTTGTGAGCATTGTGAGTCAGGGTGTGGCTTAGAGACTCTGTCCGAGCAGGCTTGCCTGACTAAGAGTGAGAAGCACACCTGTATGTGGTTATGTTGCTGCCTTTATTTAATTATACCTATGCCATTATACACTGTATGGTTCTATCACTAGTATTGTGACGCATGTCGAGTATGAGCATGCTGTACAGAACGCCCAGTCAGGCCCCACTCTCGCTAGGATCGTCAGGGCAGGAACTTTGGCTGTAGTCTGTGTAGAGTTTCCTAACTCAGTTTATGTGAACCGTTGTACTATAAGTATTATCATTATGTATTTTGTTTTCTTCTAAGTCAACGAGTTCTATTTTATATCATTAGATATAAGTATTGTGTGTGGGACTTGTATGTAATGATGAGAGGAGAGATATTACGTGGCGTGGGATTAGTGAGTACGCCACGCGGGCCGGTAGGCCTAATTCCCTCCTTCCTCCTCCCTTCCTCCCTTTCAGCGCGTGGGAAGTTCTTTGTCAATCCCAGATTGAGAGAGTATATGACGTCATGATTGCCAGTGGGCGGTCCTTAACCTGGGAACTGCGGGAAGACTCTTTAGAGTTCGGCCGGCGGACTGCGGGAAGACTCTCTGGAGTAAGTAAAACTAAAAATCAACTTTTTACATCGAAAAAAAAATTATTTTTTATTTTTTTTTTTTTTTTTTTTTTTTTTTTTTTTTGGCCCCTGGGCCATGCAAAATCTCAGTCCTCTACCTCCCCTCCTTCCCCACTTTCCTCCTATTCCTCAGTTATCACCTATTTTCCCTATTATTCCCTTATTCTGAGGTATATTTTCGTGCTAACATTAGCGAGTTGCAAGCAGGGTGTTGTCATCACTGATGGCCATCGAGTGCAAGAGAGAGAGAGAGAGTATCGATCGACTGTGTCTCAGTGGCCTTGGGGGAAATTGGCGGGAAAGGAGTTTGCCTCACCCATAGATTATACAACTCGCGGGCTATATCTCCGATTTTGACCATCCAAACGCTGTTTTCACTCGTTTTATTGTTGTTTCAGGTTAATACCTTTATAATCAACCCATAATAGGCGCATATGGATAATTATTAATGCTATTAATGGTACAATGAATATTTTAGTGACGAAAAACCTCAAATACGTCAGCACAGGGGGAGGTTTTCATTTACCCCCGTGCGCACTTCAGAGGTTAAGTAGTTTGAGATATGCCGCTAGAGGGCCGAGTATAAAAAGAGAGGTTTTTGCCACCATGCTTCAGAACTCATCAGGCAAAGCGACCTCTCATATCCCTTGCAACTATCCATATTCTTCCGACTGATGTGAACTTTCTCTACTCTCTGAACAGCCTATCTTCTACTCTTCTCGTCCCTTTTTAACCAATGACCCCTTTGGTGCAGATTTAGTCAGCCAAAGTATTATCGCTTGAGTTCTCACGAGATAAGTGCCTGTTAGATAGCCTATTTTTGGAAGGGTTAACTAGAATAGGATTGATTGATGTTTGTTGCACTCGTATATGTATTTCCCTGTGTACTATTATTCATGTTCCTGTTTTCTGCTGGTTTAGGTAATGCTAGACTGGGATAGGGTTCCTCGAGTTGTGATTTCCTATGAGTGCTAGGTTGGTTGAACCAGCACAATTGCAACGGAGACGTGGGAAGCCTAGGGGGTCTTTTTGATTGTGTACCGTGGGAGTTTAGCACTGTGTTGCGAGTGAGGGCTTTTGCCTGTGCCACCCAACACTGTGCTATCTCATTTGCTTGACTTTGAGAGGATCGCCAGGAGAGAACCAGATACTAGTGATCTGGATCTCTCAAGAGAGCATCCCGTCAATTACCGTAATTTGGCCGCACAGTCTTAAGGACCTCGCTAGGCTACGAGCCGCTTGCTCAGCCATTGTCTCTTAACCTTAGATATCCCAGCTAGACTTTGCTCGACCAGCAGATACAGCATAGTATTGAAGCTTCTCCTTATGTATATTATTGTTTAAGCACTATTGATTTCATGCGTGGCACGCTTAGCTACTTCAGAGATTAGTGGCCCACGAGCACAATCTTAGTAGGCTATTGCCAGTGCATTGTCGGAGTACTTCTTCTTAATGTTTGCCATATCCTATTGCTTATTCTTATAATTCTTCTTATGTCAATTTAAAGCCTTTAATTACCAGTGAGTTATTCATTAAATTGCTGTTCAAAATCCGATACTTACTTCTTATGAGTATTCGAGAAGCATCTAACTTATCAGAAGATTCCTTGCTTGATGCTCGAGGACTATTGTTTAACGTAACGTAATAGTGCCGATCCGAAGTAGAGGGTGGAGGACTTCTTAAGTTCTTAGTTCAAGGGTGGATTACTTCGGCTTCGGCCAACACTATTCTTTAGTGTTGTAGTACTTTCTTCTTTGTTTGATTGTTGACCAGACTAGATAACTCCCGTCTTGCTATTAGTCTGTTGTGTGAAACGCTAGTACCGAGTTCTTGTATACCCCGTTATAGCAGATAGAACTCTGGAGGGTAGTGGCGTTTTTTGTTCGGCTGGCAGTACTCTGGGGTTGGGATCGTGTGTTTCCGTTGTGGCAGCGAGCCATACTCGAGTCCTGTGTAAGAGCCCTAGTGTACCCGAGTGCCCGGTCGTAACAGTATTTATTCCTGCTTATGAGTTAAGAGTTCTCTAAATCCGTAAGTACTTTCTTTGCTAAGCATCAGATCCTACAGTAGCCGCATGCAGTTTAGAAACCTGCATCTTGTCTACCGGTACGATGTTTTGAGGACTGTTTGCTTTCACCTTCTTTTACGCAGGGGTGATTAGTTGTATTAATTAACGTAACGTTAAATGTGCTTTCTTCTAGTTTGTTATTAAATTGTTTCTGCAATTTAATTCCGTTATCTATATTTTCCTTGAAGCTTTAAGTCAACTTAATTGTGTGATCTTTTATATAGCCTGCTTGACTATCAGCAGTCTATAGTGCGTGCACCCTGTAACCGAGTCATAGGATACCTCGTTGTCCAGGCAGGACTCTTGACGGTTTAGGGTGGTTTGTTGCCTTGGTTTATAGATAAGGGTTGGATCTAGCGTTTTCCGTTGTTGCTTGTTGCCGCATACCTAGTCCAATAGAAAGAGCCCAGTGTTTATATATCCCAGGACGTAACAGATCTAAAACAAGAAAACAAACCTACATTACACTCGTATATCTATAAATAAGCAAAATTGTGGGATATTTGTAAACTGAGACTATAAAACTTCAATATTGAAAGTAAATTATAGTGGGAGGATAAACTTGCAGTATTTAAAAGGCAATATAGTACAGAATGCCAGAAAAGAAAACAAAATATAGCCATAACTTTATATATTAAAAGAGTACAAGGGGTAATTCTGCTATGCTCACAAGTTACTGAACAATGCTTAGAAGAACAGCGGACTGATAATTATTGAGGGAGGGTTTATTTTTATAAATCCTTAGATTTTCAGTATTACCAGAATCAATAATAGTGAAGTAACGGGGGTTAATAGACACTTTACAATTGTAGCAATGTTCTCTTACACTTGAGTGAGGAGGCTTGCTGATAGGGAGACCGGTATTGCTCGACTAGCCCATATGTTCATCGATCCTAAACTTGAAAGCTCTAAAAGTGCTTCCAATATACCCTGTCTGGCAACTAGGGCATTGCAACTTATAGATGATCGATGAACGCAGGGGTGTGGGCAGACGGTCCATAAAGAAAAAATATGAACCTATCTTAAAATCATTCATATGCACGAACCTGAACTGGATTTGAGGGTAGAATTTAGCAAGTTGATCAATAAGTGAATTTTCTAGTTTATCAGAAACTTTACCAAAAAAGGGTAATTTATTGTATATTTCCTCCTTACTCACAGTGTACAGCTTGTTTAGGTTGATAAATATTAGCTAAGAAATTCCTTACATATTTGTAAAAAAGTACAGAGGTAAATCCATTGTCAACACAATAATTCCTTAAAAAGCTGATCTCTTCATGAAACAAATTATAAGTTGAAGTTAATTTATAGGCTCTGTGGAGGAGGGTTTTAATAATTTATCTTAAATCTCAGTGAACAATAACTGAAGAAGCTAGTGCCTAGGCCTGAAAAAAGTGGGTTTCCTATAAATAGAGATCATCAAACTATCTTTTATCTTACATAACAGCAAATCTAAAAAGGGCAATTTACCATCGACCTCATTCTCCATTGTAAATGTAATAGTCTTATGTTGTGCATTTAGATAATTTAAAAACAGAGGAGCATGACTATTTTCTTTAAATACCAAAAGAGTGTCGTCGACAAACCTACGGTACAAAATGGGCTTAAAGACAGAGGGACAACTATCTAACCACTTCTTTTCCCAATGGCAAAGGAATATATTAGCAAAATTGGGCCCCAGAGGCGCACCCATCGCAACACCGTCAATTTGTTTAAATACTTCATTATTAAAGATAAAGTGACAATCTTTTACACATGCAGATATAAGAGTTTTAAAAAAGGATTTACTCATGCCCATGAACATTTCGGTACCACTGAACACAAATCAATACATAAATCAATGGTTTCGTTAACTGGAACATTAGTAAATAGAGAAACAATATCGAAGCTACAAAGGTGGGCAGAGTGGGGTAATCTGAACCCAGAGAGGGACTCAAACAGTTCATAATATTATGAATTGTTTACTGTATATTCATTTTGTGTAAAATTAGAGAGAATGGAAACGAAAACATTTGCTTAATTTATGTGAGGCCGTATTATATGCCGCCAAAATAGGTCTAAGGGAAGCACTAGATTTGTGAACTTTCGGCAAGCCATACAATATCGCAGGGGATGAACCACTAGGTCTCATGGATTGTGCTAAATCATCCGAGATAGTGCCGAAACCTACCATGCGCTTAATTAATCTACAAATGTTATCCTCTATTCTTAGACTAATCTCTCACATATTAAGGGGAGGTATTTAGTTTCTTCCCTAGAACTCTATCAAGCTTAAAATTACACCCCCTAGACCCCCTTTCAAGATAAATTTGTACATTTTTCGGTAGAAAAATTTCCCGGCCGAAGGCCGGTTCCTCTCAAATTACAGGCTCGCTATCCCTCGCCAGGAAAAAATAGACACCTAAATAGCACGAAAGTTCTTAAAATTGACAGAAATGGGGCGAAAGTTCTTAAAATCGCCAAACTAAACGGGGCGAGCGTCTTAAAATCTAAAAAGCAATGGGGCTAAACATGAGAGAGAAAGGGGTCCAGAAAAAAATCCCTCAAGTGGAAATCTCCCCTTAAGAAACAGATATGGGCCCTCTGCACTCCATGGGTTTCGGAAGTTCGAGCAGCAGTCGACTAAACTGGAAAAGAAGAATTTGGATCTGAATTTCCTAAAGTGCTGTAAAATCTATGGTGTTTTTCCTAAATTTATAAATTTCAAGCTATATAAGAAGAATCTGTACAACACTACTTTATATAAGAAGAATCTGTACAACACTACTTTATACAAATCCTGGCAAAGCAAATTACTTGATTTAGAAATAAGTTCAAAAGAAAAAGAAATCAAAAATTTGCAAGCTTCCCTCACGCAGTCAAGTGATAACCTGAAATACCTGATATCTCGTTTGGACCTTTGTTGCTTAAAATCCTTTGTGAAGTGCAAAGTTAAAGCTTTAAATAACAATGTTTCTAAAATTCACGAAAAGAGGCTTCTCAAACTCTGTGCTAACTGTTCACTAGACCCATGCAATTCAGATAAAGTCATCCATAATTATTCTGATGTCCAACTCTCAAACCGTGAATTTTGTTTTATTGTCTTTTGGATTAGAATTTAACCACACATTTTTTTCATTTGAGAGTACAGTATTTGCAACTTTAGTATCATCAATAAACTTTGAGACTGCACAGGTGACACTCATAAATATTATTAATGTAAACTAGGAAGATAACTGGCCCTATTACTGATTCCTGGGGCATCACGCTAGTTACATTGGTCCATTTGGTTTCTTTACCGTTTATGACTACAGTACTCTTTGCTTTCTGTCTCACTGAGGCAATTTTCCATCCATCGGTCTGTACGGCTTGTATTCCATGCACTTTTAATTTACCAATAAACTTTTTTGGGTAAGTTTGTCAAAGTCCTTTTTGAAAATCAAGATACATAGATCTATAACTTTACTCTCATCATATAAGTTGAGGATAACGTGAAAGAAATACCAGAAGTTTGCGAAGCAGGAACGTTCCTTAGGAAGCCGTGGAGTAGTTTTGAACATGTATTTTTCCTCGAAGTGATTTACGACTCTGTCTTTCATGAATGCTTCCAGCATTTTACATATAACCAAGGTAAGTTATACTCTGTGTAACTCACCCTTGCCGCCGGCCTGTACAGCAGATATGATACCGCGCCCGTGATTGACTGGCAATGACATCACTCCCTAGATATTAAAGAAGGTTCCAGAATTTCCAGAGTTTGTATTATTTGCACTTATCCTTGACGCTGTGGTTACAATTTAGCCAAGTTATTATACTAGAAAGTAGCATACAAACCCCTTTGTTATTTCGCATACAACACACCGAGCATAATATACAGAAACCGCCGAAAATGCAGTGTATAAATATAAAACAATCCACCTCCTGGCAACACTGCACTGGCCTGGCGTGATCTTTAAACTCGCAGATATTATCCTATGTGTGTATGTATGTGCAGATATAACCATTATCTATGTGTGTATGTATGTGCAGATATAACCATTATCTATGTGTGTATGTATGTGCAGATATAACCATTATCTATGTGTGTATGTATGTGCAGATATAACCATTATCTATGTGTGTATGTATGTGCAGATATAACCATTATCTATGCGTGTATGTATGTGCAGATATAACCATTATCTATGTGTGTATGTATGTGCAGATATAACCATTATCTATGTGTGTATGCATGTGCAGATATAACCATTATCTATGCATTTTTACCTTTCGTTACCTTCGTGCTATTGTTCATAAGGTCGCAGAGTATGCTACACAAAAGAATAATAGCCTATCACTTTTGTTGCAGCACTTGTCATATGACAATTGCTTGGTCACCACTGTACCGTACGGGGGTTTTGGACTAAAAGTAACCTTCATTCCCTGCACATTTTCATGTATAAACATGAGCTAGAACGTATTCCAATGATATATCCTTGAAAGCAGAGGAATAGACCTTTACAATGACACCTGAATCATGTCTGTACGACCACTGGTTGCTGTGCAATGATAGTGCACAGGTGGCGCTAAATCGGTAAAAAATAGCGAGTATCAGCGGTTTCCGCTATTCCCAAGTCTGTAAGGGAGTTGGAGACATTGTCACGTCTCCCACTGCCACTTAGTGATGGCTCAGACATGATGGGGGCTTCACGGGACGGTCTCTCACTGCTTATACTTGCTTTCCTGCCTCCCAGTCCTTGTTTAGCATACTCTGCGACCTTAAGATATATATGAACAATAGCACAATAGCACGAAGGTAAAAATGCATAGATAATGGTTATATCTGCACATACATACACACATAGATAATGGTTATATCTGCACATACATACACACATAGATAATGGTTATATCTGCACATACATACACACATAGATAATGGTTATATCTGCACATACATACACACATAGATAATGGTTATATCTGCACATACATACACACATAGGATAATATCTGCGAGTTTAAAGATCACGCCAGGCCAGTGCAGTGTTGCCAGGAGGTGGATTGTTTTATATTTATACACTGCATTTTCGGCGGTTTCTGTATATTATGCTCGGTGTGTTGTATGCGAAATAACAAAGGGGTTTGTATGCTACTTTCTAGTATAATAACTTGGCTAAATTGTAACCACAGCGTCAAGGATAAGTGCAAATAATACAAACTCTGGAAATTCTGGAACCTTCTTTAATACCTATGGAGTGATGTCATTGCCAGCCAATCACTGGCGGTATCATATCTGCTGTACAGGCCGGCGGCAAGGGTGAGTTACACAGAGTATAGTTGGATGTTTGTTACATAGACCAAGATTTGCTGCCTTTTATATGTATCGGTGTTATGTTAGCGAGCTTTCTCTTATCAGGTATAGCCCCAGACTGTAATGATTTATTGAAAAGCACTGTCATTGGTTTGGAGAGGTCACATTTAGCTTCCTTTCGAATCCTAGGTGAGATCATGTCAGGTATAGGTGATTTATTTAACTTGAGTTTTTCCAAACATATTAACCCGTACTGTACCGTAGGATACAGTAATAAAAGTCCCCAGCAGTCCCAAGCAATGTGGCAAAATGGGCCGGAGAGACCACCTATTCACCTCCAAAGATGAGGCAAGACTGGCTCTGTCACCCTTCAGTGGGTCTTATAAAAGCTTAGAAGTGTTGCCAACATGGGAGCAGTGCTCAAAAGGTTGTGGTAACTGGTACAGGGTTGTACAGGCAGTTACAAGGAAAGTACATTACTGACGGATATATACGTCGCTGGGAATGGGGAGTTAGTTATCTACTGACGTATATATACTGTACAGCGCTGGGATTGGAGGGGTTATATACTTCTCTCTTTGTATGGCTGATATTGCTTAGAGCATCAGAATTGTGTTGGAGATAGAGAGTGTGAGAAAGAGAGTGAGTGAGAGTGAGAGACTACATAGATGCACAGACTGCTCAGACCTTATGGTCCCTACTAGGCAGTCCGAACTTAATGCAAACATAGAATTTGCTACAAAGTGGAAGGTAAGGATAGTGAAGCAGAAGGCTCTCTCCCCACCCACCACTTCCTTTTTTTTTTTTTAAAAGACCTCCGTCTACGTATTGTGAAAAACCTGTTATCCTCCGGCAAATTGTGGGGTTGAGTGAGTGAAGGGGGGGACAGTGAATGAAGGAGGATACATGTTTTTCATAATACGTGTTGCTAGCCCCAAACGCGCGAGCAACTGTGGCTTTCAACCATCCGACACATCCCCTTTTATTTATGTGCATCACACATGTTAAATACAAATAAAGTTTATGTTTTGTTTTACCTGCGACGCTTCTGCATAGTAGCCACGTGCGGGCATGCGCGCGCGTCGGCTGCCCAGCCGTTTAGAAACCGGCTGGCGGCAGCCGGCCGGCAGGCTTTTCCTTAGTATATATCCTACGACAACGTAACTAATGTCTGGGATATTCTTATGTTGTTTCACAGCTTGAAGCTGCCCTTATTCTTAACCAACGCATCTTAGTATATTTTATTCTCGATAGTTGATTGTTTCATTATAATATATAAGATGTAAGTCTAGTGAGAGTGGGAGGAGACGAGCGGGAGAGAGAGACCGGCTGGGGGACGTTGCTTCGCGCGGAGAGTCCAGCTTGGGACGAGCCTGATGTTGCCACGTGCATTTGATTGCAACGTTAGGCTTAGTTTCGACTCACGCACGGGGTAGAGGATTTTGACCCGACAACTGTGTTGAGTGTTGCCAAGCATGGAATGTATTTTGCATGCCTAGGGTGGGGTCCAGACAGATTCAAGACTCAGAGCTCACCTCATTGTCGTACCCTTCGGACCCCCTTGATATCTATCCCTCTCAACCCCACTTAGAAACTTTCTCTCTTACTTTGTATACCTTCCTTCCACTACTTCACCAATCTATTTAATTATCCCATCCCCTTGATAGACCTTATATCTATTATTGTATTAACGACGAGCTCTCAGATAATTAGATAGGATTTTGGGCCTTATGCAGAGACGTAATTGTTAATGAGACCGAGGAAGCTTTTTTGTTGTCTCATATTTGGTGGTTTCATGCTTGCTAGTGTGTTCTTGTGTCAGGTTAGCAGGGGCTAGACCGGAGGGGAGGCTTTTTGCGATCCTTTAAGTAAAGTCTGCTGGTGCGAGTCCTGTGGACCCGCACAACTTTACTAGGATACCCGTGGGAGTCTGGGGGCATTTTCTTGTGTGTGTCCCTGTGTGTCTAGTGTTGTGTTGTGTAAGGGCCCTTGCCTAGTCCACTCAGCACTGCGCTAGCACGTCTTGCTTTTGTTTTAGGGTCGCCAGGAGAGAGTCAGATACTTGCGATCTGAGTCTCTCAAGAGAGCACCCTTTCAGTTAGAGTAATTTGGCGCACAGACCTGGGAACGTCCCTAGGCTAGAGCAGGTGGCTCAGCCCGGGTATCCGAAGCCTATATCCTTCCGGCTAGACCTCTGCCACCTGGCAGATTAACAGCTAGGGGTTTATTATCTCTGTATGCTTGTTATTGTGCCACAGTTTACCGTTTTTGTGAGCATTGTGAGTCAGGGTGTGGCTTAGAGACTCTGTCCGAGCAGGCTTGCCTGACTAAGAGTGAGAAGCACACCTGTATGTGGTTATGTTGCGAGTTGCTGCCTTTATTTAATTATACCTATGCCATTATACACTGTATGGCCTATCACTAGTATTTATTCCTGCTTATGAGTTAAGAGTTCTCTAAAACCGTAACTTACTTTCTTTGCTAAGCATCAGATCCTACAGTAGCCGCATGCAGTTTAGAGACCCGCATCTTGTCTACCTGTACGATGTTTTGAGGACTGTTTGCTTTCACCTTCTTTCACTCAGGGGTGATTAGTTGTATTAATTAAAGTAACGTTAAATGTACTTTCTTCTAGTTTGTTATTAAATTGTTTCTGCAATTTAATTCCGTTATCTATCTTTTCCTTGAAGCTTTAAGTCAACTTAATTGTGTGATCTTTTATATAGCCTGCTTGACTATCAGCAGTCTATAGTGCGTGCACCCTGTAACCGAGTCATAGGATATCTCGTTGTCCAGGCAGAACTCTTGACGGTTTAGGGTGGTTTGTTGCCTGGGTTTATAGATAAGGGTTGGATCTAGCGTTTTCCGTTGTTGCTTGTTGCCGCATACCTAGTCCAATAGAAAGAGTCCAGTGTTTATATATCCCAGGACGTAACAAATGGCGACCTTGCATAGGATTTACTGAACAGAGGAATATAGTGGTCATTTGTTTTGAGATTCCTTATGATTAGAGGAATACAGTGGACATAGAGTTTTTTTTTGGAGCAACCAATATAACACATTAAAGACTTTAAATAACATTAGTATATACATACTTGCATAGGAGATAAGGCACATTCTATAACCGTGATAATTACTGCAGTACACAAGCATGTCTAATACATCAGAACACAGTGATGGGTCAGGTCACGATACGGGCTCGGAGGGAGAAAGACCTGTGGAGTGGCTAGTCGATAGCGAGGAGGGTGCTAGAAGATTTTTAGAGGTGCCCCTTACCGCTGACAGGGTGTTGAAGCTGAATAAGTATGGCTTAAAGTGTGTGGCAGGTCTTCAGGGTCACCAGGGTTTAAGTGGCATGAGGAAAGATCACCTGAGGACTTTGATATTGGGTTTAGAAGGGAGAAACCTGGGTGGAGAGGCGACTGGGGGCCCCGGTCCCCAGCCACCCCTCCACTCTACCCCCGTATCAAACGTCAGGGTGCCTGAATTTAGTACATACCCCCAAGTTGATGGTCAATGACAGCGTGGAATTCAATCACAGGGACCCTCTCCATTAAATGCACCTTCCCCTCCTCAAGGGTTGACTCCAGATTTGTTGTTTCGGCTTGAGATGGCCAAGGTTGAGGCCACCGAAAGACAGGCTAGAGCTCAGGTTGAGGCCGCCGAAAGACAGGTTAGAGTTCAGGTTGAGGCTGCCGAGAGACAGGCTAGTGTGCAGGCTGAGGTTGCTATACGAGAGGCTGAACTGCAGGCAGAGTCTACTAGGTATCGGGCTGACAGGGAGCTGGAGAGATCTCGAGTGGAGGTAACAGGGCGAAATATTGGGGGAGGTAACAGACATCGGGACCAATCATTGTCGCACCTGCTTAAACAAGTTCCTGTGTTCGATGAATTATGTGTGGCTGAGTTTTTTATGCGATTTGAGAAGAAGTGTCAGGAACACCAGTGGCCTCAGGAAAAGTGGGGAGCATTAGTTTCATCAAGACTCCTAGGAAAGGGGCTAAAAGCGTATGATGCACTACCTTTAGAGTCCTGTGTAGTTTATGATGAGGTAAAGAAGGCTGTGCTACGGGCCTATGAGTT
Source organism: Lithodes maja (assembly GCA_037953745.1). NCBI lineage: Eukaryota > Metazoa > Arthropoda > Malacostraca > Decapoda > Lithodidae > Lithodes > Lithodes maja. Next base: position 15,023 of record JBAKBP010024719.1, on the reverse strand, counting down.
ACAACCAGAAACTTACCGCTTGAGTTTCAGGGTGTTACTAAGGGCAAGGATAGTACCTTCCTAGAACACGCCCGGGACTTGTCTGATGCACTACGACATTGGCTGCGTTCTGAGAGGGCAGCTACTTTTGAGGAGTTGAGTGAGCTGGTTCTCTTGGAGCAGTTCTTTAAGTGCACAGGCGGGGACTTAACATTAAATATCTATCTATCTATCTATATGTTCAGGCCCAATCCCCATTTTGGGGGTAGCCGACTCAAGACAGAGCAAGAACAGGGAAAACACAATAACAACATAAAACAAAAAATAAACACAGATATAAAACACAAACTCACACACATCCATGTCACCCAGGAGAAGACCCAGAGACCAGGGTTACCAAGGTCGCTCCAGCACTCCCCCGGCCCCTGACCACCCGGAGAGGTTCCGATCTCGGCAGGCAGACATGCAGCGGAGCCAAAGCCACAAGCCCTCCCACCACACTTCCAGGCACACCCTTCATATTAATCGTCTCCCCGGGTCAGGCGCCTGATGGACTATTATCTAGTCCAACTTGCGCCCGACCCCTTACTCCAAATGACCACGTGTTCACTCAACTATTCACAAGCATTCTCCATTCACTCCTGTCCACCACCACTTCCCCTGCCTGATCTATAGTCATTCCTCTATCATCCAAAGCCTTTCTTACACAGTCTCTCCATCTCAATGGGGGTCTTCCTGCCCTTCTATCTCCCCTTGTACCTGACTCACATATTCTCTTTGTAAGCCTTTCATCTCCCATTCGTTCAACATGACCATACCAGCTCAGCACCCTTCTGTCCACTCTGGCTGACAAATGTTCCTGCTGCCCCACTCTCCTACGTATCTCTTCATTCCTCAATCTGTCTCTCCGAGTAACTCCACACATACTCCTCAAGCAGCTCATCTCCATCACATCCAGCCCTCTTTTCTCCTTTTTCTTCAGAGCCCATGTCTCAGCCCCCCCTGTTGGCACAACAATTCCTTGATACAGTGCACTTTTTACTTTCACTCCGAGATTTCTCCTCTTCCACATACTTCCCATTGCTCCGAAAACCTTCCTTCCTTCACACACTCTCTGTTTTACCTCCACTTCCATACCTCCACTCCTGCTTATCGTTCCTCCTAGATATTTAAAACACTCTACTTGTTCCAATATTTCCCCATCCAGCCTCACATCTAGATTCACCCTATGCTCTCCCCTATTACACACCATTACTTTACTTTTATTGACGTTCACCTTCAGTTTCCTCCTTCCACAAAACACACCAAACTCTTTGACTACCCGCTGCAGTTTATCATCAGAATCCGCCACCAATGCTGTGTCATCAGCGAACAGCAACTGATTCAACTCCCAATCTCTACCATTCTTTCCTACTAAACCCAATCCTCTTCCCATAGTTCTCCTTTTCACCTCCCTCACCACACCATCCATAAACATATTAAACAGCCATGGTGACATTACACAACCCTGTCGCAAACCTACCTTTACCTCAAACCATTCACTCAGCTCACCATTTCCTACTCTCACACATGCTCTGCTCCCTTCATAAAAACTCTTAACTGCTTCTAACAAATTTCCTCCTATTTCATAAATCCTTAACACCTTCCACATTGCTTCACGGTCCACACGATCATACGCTTTTTCCAAGTCCATAAAAGCCCAAAATATCTCCTTATGCTTCTCTAAATACTTATCGCATAACTGTCTTACTGCAAACATCTGATCCACGCACCCTCTTCCCCTCCTAAAACCGCACTGTTCTTCTCCTATTGCAACTTCCGTACACTTTAAATACACATTAAATATAAAGGAAAAAAATCCTAGAACTCTCCAGGAGGCAGCAGAAATGGCTGACCGCCGACTGTCATTAATTCGAGGGTGCGAAGCAGCAGCTAGGAGTGAGTCAGGTGCAAAGGATCATACCCCTCCCCCTCCAAAGAATTTTGATACACATAAATACACAAAACCATCTAGCACTGACAATAAAACTGAACATAAACCAAATACCGTCCCGTATAAGAAGTCTAATGGTACCTCCCACTCCCAAGGGAAACCAAAGAGTAAAGAGTGCTTTGCATGTCACAAGGAGGGTCACTTTGCAAATGCTTGTCCGAACAAGCCACCAAACAAGGTTGTGTCATTGGCCCGCCGCATAGGGGTGTCGTCTATATCTTCTGAGTTTGCCAAGGGTAGTTCGTCAGAGGGTGGGACACAGCCTGTGTTCAAGAGTCCGGAAGGCTCGAACCTTGTCCGCAACGTCTTTGGGGGTCATAGAGGGCATGGTTTTGTGAGGTGGGCTGGCGAAAGGCGAGGAGTTAAGCTATTGCGTGATACGGGGGCTTCTCAGACCTTGTTAAAGAACTTTACTGGTAGACCGATTAACGCTGCTCGGGTGGTGGTAGTTCAGGGGATCAATGCTACGAAGTCCTACCCGCTGGTGCGGATGGAGCTAGAGGTGGGTGGTGTGGCGAAGGAGCTGGATGTAGGAATTGTAGAGAACTTGCCTGTTGGGGGCGTCGACCTCGTCCTCGGCAACAACTTTGCGGTGCCTGCTTCTAAGGTTTCACCCTTGGTCGTTGCCGAGAAGGCGGCCGACGTTAGTAGGGAGGAACAGGAGTGGGTTGAGAAGTGTAGCGTACAAACCATGGCGTGTGTTGTGACGCGTTCTCAGACATCCGGAGCCTTGCAGCCACCACCTCAGTCTATCAAACCGCGGAGGAAAGGTCACAAGAAAACGGGAAGTGTTGGTCAATTGGAGAGTTTTGAGCCGGCAGTGTTTCTTGGTGACTCATTATTGGCACCTATGTTAGAGTCTGGAGAGGCCCCGGGGCCTGGCACCGCTAGTGCAGGTGCAGGGCAGGAAGAGACTCTGCGACAGCCTCGTTATCCGCAGCGTGAGGAAAGGATGGCTCGGCAGGACATTGGAGGTGGAAATAAATTATGTTACGACTGGGGTTCAAATATATCAGGGCTCTTATTCATTGGACTAGTAATGGCATAAATGTTACAACGGAAAGCGCTAGCTCCAACCTCTGAAGTATATTCCCAGTGAACAAAGAACACAAATACTCTACAGAGTTCTATATGCAATAATAGGCTATCAAACTCTCAATAAATGTGCGTCTACTCTAGGCTTAATGTTATGTGAAAACAGCCTATTACTACCTATAACCGAAGGTGCTTGGTTATGGTATGCAAAGTAAGGTGGTAAGGGAAGTTACAGCTTACGTTACTTTAATCAATAAATGTCAGGCACTCCTGCATGAAAGAAAGTGCACTAAAGTCCTTCAACACTAACAAGGAATCTTCTTTAAATGTTAGATGCTATAAAGATGCTCGTATCGGAAATGGAACCCAAAAAGGCAGGCAGCGGAACAATGCTCGTGCAGGCTATGCACACAAAAAGGCAGAATATATAATGCCGTCGGAGCCAAGAATATCCTAAACACTACAACACTAATAATAATCGCCACGACAATGCAGTATTCCTATCAACAAAAAGAGCCTAAGTCGTTTGTGTCTCAATACATCAAACTAGGCTGCGAAATGCTTGTGTAATCATAAAATGGGTATGCATAAAAAGAGTAATTAGGTTAATATACTTAATGTCTACTGTGACTGATAAAGTCTAGCTAGAGTCAATGATACGAGATACTGGTGCGCATGGTATGCTGCATAGCCTAGTACAAATCTCAAGTCTGTGTGTCAAATATTACGCTATAATGAAGGGTAGCTCTCTTGAGAAACCTTAATACCGAAGTATTAAGCGTTCTCCTGGCGTACCTCAAAGACAAACAATCGAGACTAGAACAGTGCAGAATGGTACAGGCAAAAAACCCTCATTCGTGCATGCTCTACTCTCAATGGCACACAGACTAGAATTTACTCAATCAACTCCAGTTCTTAGGTATGTCGTGCCGCTTTAAACTAAAACCAGCACTCATAGGAAACAATACCTATTATATCAGACTCCTAGTCTAGCATTATCTAATCCAGCAGAACACTAATAATTATAGGAAGCGGCAATATGAAAGCCAACCAATGCTTCGTGATCCACTTATCTTAACAACTAACATCTATCTATCTATCTATTGCCCGACGCCGTGATCCCCGAAGGGGTGGCCACGAACGAACCGCCCCCATGCACCTCTGTCCCCAGTCAGTCGACGCCCCTCCCCCCAACCAGCACCGCCTTCGTTCATGTAGTTCCTCACTCCATCCTTCCACCTCATATTCGGTCTACCTCTCCCCCTCTGTCCCTCCACCTCGCTCTCGTACACCCTCTTAGTCATTCTCTCGCTTTCCATACGTTCCATATGGCCGAACCATCTCAAGTTGTTCCTTTTCACACTTTCCAGCACATCTACCTCCACACCACACCTCCTTCTTACTTCCTCATTAGTCTGTCTATCCCTCCATGTAACTCCGCACGCACTCCTTAAGAAATTCATTTCCACTGCTCTCACTCTTGGTATGAGTCTCTCAACCAACGTCCATGCTTCGCTTCCGTAAGTCAGTGTCGGGATTACCACACTGTCATGCAAGGACTTCTTCACTTCCATACTGACCACCCTATTTCTTGTTACTGCTTTTAGCGTTCCTACAACCCTCTTCCCCTGTTGTACCCTCTCCCGCACCTCTTCATCCATAGTCCCATCTTTACTCAACACACTGCCCAGATACTTAAAAGAGTTGACGATCTCCATAGCCTGACCGTTCAGCTTCACCTCACACTCTGTGACTTCACCCCTTTCGAAGATCATAACCTTGCTCTTCCCCGTATTTACCTTCAAATTCCGTTTTTCGCACACAGTTCCAAACTCATTTACCAGACCCTGCAACTCCCATTCATTATCACTCATCAGAACTGTATCATCTGCAAACAGCAGTATAGGTAGCTTCCACTCAATTCCCTCCCTTTTCAGCGATACACCAACATCCACTGCTCTTGATAGTATTTCTTTCATAACTCCATCCATATATACAGTAAACAACCACGGGGACATCACACACCCCTGTTTCAAACCAACATTCAGGTCAAAGAAATCGCTCTGCTCACTCTCCACACGTACTGCCGCCTTTGCACCCTCATACATGCTCTTCACTGCTTTCAGCAACTTTCCCTCTACTCCGTATATTCTAAGTACTTTCCACAAACCTTCTCTATCCACTCTGTCATAGGCCTTCTCCAAGTCCATAAAGGCAACATACACCTTTTGTTTCTTCTCCAGATACTTCTCCACAACACAATTCAGGGTAAAATCTGATCTACACATCCTCTTCCCTTCCTAAAACCTCCCTGCTCGTCGCCTATCCATTTCTCCGTTCTCACTCTCACTCTCTCAATCACTACCCTACTGTATACCTTCCCTACTACGCTTAGAAGACATATTCCTCGGTGGTTACCACACACTCCTCTTTCCCCTTTGCCCTTATATAGGGGGACTATTATGCCAGTCTTCCAGTCATCGGGTGCACTCCCTTTCTCCCATGCTAGTTTGCACATTTTCCATACCCATTCTATCACTATCTCACCACCATACCTCAACATTTCCCCACACACTCCATCTGTTCCTGGTGCTTTCCCCAACTTCAGTCTTTTCATGGCTTCCCACACTTCTGACCTCCTGATCCCCACCTCCTCCTCCACTACTTCTCTAACATACTAACATACATAGGCTATATCAGACCTTAACACACAATACAACTGGCCAGCATGAAGCTGATTTTGCAGAGTTAACCAGAGGGGGTATAATATTAATAAAAGGTGGTGAAAGATATGGAAAATGAGAGAGATAGGCAGAGGAAAAGATTCTCAGGTACGGAGCGGGAACAGATAGCAAGGGAAAAAAGATGGGTGTGTTCTAGAAACCAGATCTGAGGGAGAGAGTGGCGAGGAACTGTATATATACTCGCACTAGCTCGAGCCGCGTGGGAAAAAGGCGGTTACAAGTCGACTAACCACTAACAAAGCTTGCAGCATGGTAAGGACCTCCCTCCACCAACCCCCGCGAGGCAGCCAGCCGTGACGTCATCGAGCGGGACAAAAAACACTGCGCGCCCCCTCTCACTCTGTTCTACTCCCTCTCTCTCTCCCAGATCCCATCATTACTAGTTAATGATAAAACATATACTTTACAATTAAATATATAAAGCCTTGACATGGGCGAAAACAAAGAGCCTTTCTGGACTGCCCATGACACGAGCTTTCATATGAAATAAAGCACACTCTAATACATAAACTGTAGCCCCATCCACTGCCCTGGCGATCCTAGTGAGTCACTGTAGGACAAGCCATGCGGTTCTAACGGAGTGGTCAACGTCACACCCCCCCCCCAAGATTTTTCTCAGAGGCCCCAAGGCTCACAAAAATCTGATGGTTAGAACCCATGCTATATCTCTACTTCCCATCACCCAGCGGCAATAAAATATCTGGCACAGTTCTTCAACAAATTTTTTTTTTCAAAATTATAACCCTCCCAACACAATAGGTTAAATTATATGTAGTTATGCTCCTCAAGAGCGAGCTTCTCTAGCCCAGCATTCTGAGAGGAGTGCAACTCAGAATTACTGCTATAACATACTGAAAAAAATTCAACTATCAAAGAAAGTTTTTTATTTGATTTTTATGTTTATAATTTGTTTATTTCGGCTGCACTACAGGGGCAAGCCTAGTTTTTTCTTCTATACCAAACGCTCAACTCCTGCTTTACGACCCAATACGCTGGGCTACAACCGCGAGCCAACAAGCACCAAGCGCAAAATACTATTCAAACTAAAGCAGGAGGCTACCCGTGTGTCAATCTACCCAGGATCATATACCCTTGAACGACCATCTGCAACCACGTTGTCACAACCGGCAATATGGCGTATGTCCAGGTTATATACCAATAACCTTAGTGACCACCTGGTCAGCCTCATATTCCGATTGTGAAACTGGTCCAAGAACTTGAGAGGGTGATGATCTGGGTAAACTACAACGACCGGACCATAGGCTGGAACACAGACCCCGAAATGCCTCAGATCAAGTACAACCGCCAGCAGCTCCTCCTCGACAACAGAGCAGCTCCCCTGGGCCGAATTGTACTTCTCCGAGCAGAAACTAACAGGATGCTCCAGCCCATCATCGTCCTTTTCCACAAGGACGGCACCAGCCCCCACACCACTAGCCTCCGTTGCTAGTTGGAAAGGTAGGCTAAAGTCAGGGGCCCTGAGGATCGGGTGAGTGCACAACAGGTGTTTTACTTCTCTAAACACCTTCTCACACTCAGGCGCCCATTTGAGCTTCTTATCCTTCCAGTTATCCTCCACCTGAGATTGACTGTCCCGTTCTCCTTCTCCACCTTGACTGCTAAACGTCATCACAGGCACAGTGAGAGGCTCAGGGGGGTGCCTCCCATACTCCTTCATGGGATTAACATGACATAACTGATTGCGCTTCCGTCTGTCTGGAGTGGCTACCAAGTAAACCAGGACCGATAGCTCCTCTACCACCTTATAAGGACCAGCGTACTTCGCGGATAAGGGGTGACCTACAAGGGGCAGTAGCATCAACACCTCCTGACCCACGTGAAACTCCCTGAGTTCAACCTTGAAGTCGTACCTGTCCTTCCTGAGGGCCTGAGAGCTAGTCAAATTACGGCCAGCCAACTCCAGACTGCGCAACATCCGTTCTCGACTGTTGAGGACACACTTGAGCATAGAACAAGGTTTTTCTGCGCCCTCCCATACTTCTTCAACCATATGGAGAGGCCCTCTGACACGGTGTCCAAAGACGAGCTCATTAGGGCTGAATCCCAAACTTTCCCCAGGTACCTCCCGTGCAGCAAACAAAACAACCAGAATCTCCTGCGGGTAACCATACCGGGAAAAATACACTAGCAAGCCTCGGACCACCGTCTTCGCTGACCCATTTCTCATAGGGTACGCGTCAGGGTACCTCGTTGCTACATCTCTCGACTGTGCAACACTGTCCTCCTTCAACTCGACAGCACCGGTACCACATTCAAGAACCTCCGGGTCTTCCAATTGCAAATTACAAATGTCCGAAGGAGCAAGCCTATCCAAGTGTTTGCGAAACAACTCATGCCCCCCTCCTACATTAAGTTTGGCCTCCCGTTGCTCTCTCTCTGCGTACCGTTGCTGTCTCATCGTCTTTTTAAGCCCATCCACTGCCTTCTCAGGAACAGTTAATGGGTCTTCTCTAGACTCGAAATGTGGTCCTAATAATGAGTCCCCGAGAATGTCCGCTGATACTAAACTCTCAACCGCATCAACTTTCAACCCCTTCTCGGTACCCTTCCTCCGCTGATCTAAAGATTGTTGACCAGAATGTGACTCCCTGGATGCAGGATCTCCGGTGACAACACACGCCATAGGCTGCACCGGACACTTCTCAACCCACTCCTGCTCCTCCCTACTCACGTCGGCCAGCTTCTCGGCAACGACCAAGGGTGGAGCCTCAGAAGTAGGTCCCGCAAAGTCGTTGCCGTGAAGGAGGTCGACACCCCCAACAGGCAACTTCTCCACAATTCCCACATCCAGGTCACGAGTCACACCATCAACTTCCACCTTCATTCTCACAAGCGGGTATGACCTTGTCGCATTAACTCCCTGAACCACAACCACCCGCGCCGTATTGACAGGTTTACCAGTGCAATTTCTCAACAGTGTTTGCGATGCCCCAGTGTCACGCAAAATTCTCACCTCATGTCTTCTACCCCCCCACTCCACACAACCGAGTCCCCTGTGGTCACTAAAGGCATCACGGACAGGGAATAAGCCTTCCGGATCCTTCTGCACTGGCAGTGTATTTACCTCGGAAGAAATGCCTCTAACAAACTCCGATGTCCTCTTGAACACTCCAATGCCGTGAGCAAAAGACACGGCTGCCGGAGGAGGTCGACTAGGGCACTCATTTGCCTTATGACCCTCCTGGTGGCAACTAAAACACATAAATTTTGGTTTCGGCTTATACTGTGATGTAAAAGGCCCCTGACTTTTCACATACGGTGTGGTGTAAGGTTTGGATTCAGTTTTAGTTTCATGGCTCTTCTGTTTAAATGTGTCATTGTTACGGGGAGGGGGAGGATAACGGTCCTTAGCACTTACATCGTACTTCTGTGAGGACCCGCAACCCCGAATCAACGACAGCCGTCGATCAGCCATTTCTGCTGCTTCGACTAGAGTTCTTGGGTTTTTCTCCTTCAAGTTCAAAGTTAGATCACCGCCCGTGCTCTTAAAGAACTGCTCCAACATCATTAACTGCTTAATTTCATCAAATGTTGTGACCCTCTCAGATCGGAGCCAGTTCCCCATAGCATCGGACAAGTCCCGGGCGTGTTCCAAAACGGTGCTATCTCTTCCCTTAGTTACACCCCAGAACTTCAAACGGTACGTTTCTGGTTGCAATTCGTAAGCCCTCAGGACAGCCTCCTTGAGATCCTCGTACACAATACATAACTCCAAAGGTAACGCATCGTAGGCTTTAAGACCCTTGCCTATTAATCTAGAGGATACAAGTGCTGCCCATTTATTCTCTGGCCACTGGTGTTCCTGGCACTTCTTCTCAAAGCGTGTGAAAAATTCTGTTACACCACTCTCATCAAACACCGGAACCAGTTTCAATAAGTGCGAGAGAGACTGCTCATGAACACGGTTACCAGCCCCAAGTCGCTGTCCCGTTGCCTCTACTCGCGACTTCTCTACGTCCATGTCGGCACAGTACCTAGTCGACTCTAAATCCGCTTGGATTTTTGCTAGCTCTATGTGCTGAGACTGCTGACTGATAGTTTTTCTCTCTTCTATCTTGGCTAATTCTATTTGCTGCTGAAGCTCACCTGCCCTTTGTTGCTGCTGAAGCTGAAGCTGGCATTTTCTCTCTTCGATCTTAGCTAATTCGAGCTTAAACAATAATTCTGGAGATAACCCTTGAGGAGGTGAAGGTGCTACAATGTTTGAAATTACCGGTGGTCCCCCCAGGGGCAACCCACCCTGCCAGTCACCACCCAACTGCGGAAGCGTACCCGGGGTCGGCAAACTACTGGGATGGCTGGGAGTCGAGTGTAGGGGAAGCATGGCCGAAGGGCTCTGAGCACTCAACCCATCTAGCTCACCAGTCACCCTGCCCAGTACACACGTTATCAAGTTATCCTTGGTCATGCTGCTAGTAACCGCATGACCGATAGCTGTGGCCAGGCATTGAAGACCGTACCGATCCATACCCTCCAACCGCTCGGCAGTAACAGGCCATTGCAAAAATATCCTAGCATCCTCCTCACAGTTCACCCGATTAACCCTTTCATCATACTGCTGTTCCTCAGTCTCGACATTACGTACTGTGTCTCCATTCTCCTCTGATCCGGTATAAGACATGATGCACACACAAATTTCTCACCACAATATTCAGAAAAGAAGCACCCCAAACTCTTATACCTCGATATACACACAAAAATTCTCGGAAATACTCAAGGGCTATACTATGTTGCAAAAAAAAAATTATTCTTGCTGATCCCCGCAAAATATTCTCCAAAACAACAAATGTTCCCTGCTAATAAATGTAGGTTCACCAAATCCTAGGTAAGGTCGCCATTTGTTACGACTGGGATTCAAATATATCAGGGCTCTTATTCATTGGACTAGTAATGGCATAAATGTTACAACGGAAAGCGCTAGCTCCAACCTCTGAAGTATATTCCCAGTGAACAAAGAACACAAATACTCTACAGAGTTCTATATGCAATAATAGGCTATCAAACTCTCAATAAATGTGCGTCTACTCTAGGCTTAATGTTATGTGAAAACAGCCTATTACTACCTATAACCGAAGGTGCTTGGTTATGGTATGCAAAGTAAGGTGGTAAGGGAAGTTACAGCTTACGTTACTTTAATCAATAAATGTCAGGCACTCCTGCATGAAAGAAAGTGCACTAAAGTCCTTCAACACTAACAAGGAATCTTCTTTAAATGTTAGATGCTATAAAGATGCTCGTATCGGAAATGGAACCCAAAAAGGCAGGCAGCGGAACAATGCTCGTGCAGGCTATGCACACAAAAAGGCAGAATATATAATGCCGTCGGAGCCAAGAATATCCTAAACACCATAACACTAATAATAATCGCCACGACAATGCAATATTCCTATCAACAAAAAGAGCCTAAGTCGTTTGTGTCTCAATACATCAAACTAGGCTGCGAAATGCTTGTGTAATCATAAAATGGGTATGCATAAAAAGAGTAATTAGGTTAATATACTTAATGTCTACTGTGACTGATAAAGTCTAGCTAGAGTCAATGATACGAGATACTGGTGCGCATGGCATGCTGCATAGCCTAGTGCAAATCTCAAGTCTGTGTGTCAAATATTACGTTATAATGAAGGGTAGCTCTCTTGAGAAACCTTAATACCGAAGTATTAAGCGTTCTCCTGGCGTACCTCAAAGACAAACAATCGAGACTAGAACAGTGCAGAATGGTATAGGCAAAAAACCCTCATTCGTGCATGCTCTACTCTCAATGGCACACAGACTAGAATTTACTCAATCAACTCCAGTTCTCAGGTATGTCGTGCCGCTTTTAACTAAAACCAGCACTCATAGGAAACAATACCTATTATATCAGACTCCTAGTCTAGCATTATCTAATCCAGCAGAACACTAATAATTATAGGAAGCGGCAATATGAAAGCCAGCCAATGCTTCGTGATCCACTTATCTTAACAACTAACATACATAGGCTATATCAGACATTAACACACAATACAACTGGCCAGCATGAAGCTGATTTTGCAGAGTTAACCAGAGGGGGTATAATATTACTAAAAGGTGGTGAAAGATATGGAAAATGAGAGAGATAGGCAGAGGAAAAGATTCTCAGGTACGGAGCGGGAACAGATAGCAAGGGAAAAAAGATGGGTGTGTTCTAGAAACCAGATCTGAGGGAGAGAGTGGCGAGGAACTGTATATATACTCGCACTAGCTCGAGCCGCGTGGGAAAAAGGCGGTTACAAGTCGACTAACCACTAACAAAGCTTGCAGCATGGTAAGGACCTCCCTCCACCAACCCCCGTGAGGCAGCCAGCCGTGACGTCATCGAGCGGGACAAAAAACACTGCGCGCCCCCTCTCACTCTGTTCTACTCCCTCTCTCTCTCCCAGATCCCATCATTACTAGTTAATGATAAAACATATACTTTACAATTAAATATATAAACCCTTGACATGGGCGAAAACAAAGAGCCTTTCTGGACTACCCATGACACGAGCTTTCATATGAAATAAAGCACACTCTAATACATAAACTGTAGCCCCATCCACTGCCCTGGTGATCCTAGTGAGTCACTGTAGGACAAGCCATGCGGTTCTAATGGAGTGGTCAACGTCACAATTATTTAAGATGAACTTGGATAATCTCGCACCTGCTGATATATGTTCCTTGCAGCTGGAAGATCCTGAAGTCAGGGCATGTGGTAATGGTGCTGTCGAACTGGAGAGCGATGGGGATGCACAGCCTGGTGATTTTTTCTTGTCCGAGGGGATCTTGTATCGGAGACATCAGGATCCCAAGAAAAAGTGGGATGGCGGGTCAGGATTAGTGGACCAGATAGTAGTACCGAGGGTGTGCCGTGAGAGCTTATTGAGATTTGCTCATGATGTGCCTTTGGCAGGGCACCTGGGGGCACGTAAGACGGAGGCAGCTCTGAGCAAGCTTTTCTGGTGGCCTGGGTTAAAGGCGAGTGTCGTGTCATGGGTGTCACAGTGTCACACTTGTCAAGTTGTTGGGAAACCCAATCAGGTCATCCCGAAAGCCCCGTTACAACCCATCCCTGTCATTGGGCCGCCCTTCAGCAAAGTAGTTATCGCTGGCCCCTGCTAATACAATGTACGTCATCCACGTTGGATCCAACGATGTACAGCGAACCCGGTCGGAAGATTTGCTTTTAAAGTACCAGCAGCTGATCAAGTCGTTTAAGGAGAAGTCATCAAGGATCATCGTCTCAGGAATCGTCCCCTGGCATGGTGTAGAGAGCCGATTTTACAACATAGCCAGCAGCACAAATCGTTGTCTAGCAAACCTCTGCAGGAAGGAAAACGTGGGATTCGTCGACACCTGGGACAATTTCTACTACGATGACTATTTGTTTTCGGACGATGGAGTTCATCTGAACCAGGTGGGAGCAGCACGTTTTGGGCGTTTTCTCAACGATGCGGTGAAGGATTTTCGGAGAAGAAATCGACACAGCACAGGACAACCAGGAAGGAGGACCGAAGACAGCGAGGGCGGCAACCTGCGAAGGAATTAAATGCTAATCTGTCAAGAACCGCGAATTTGGATAAAGCTCCACCAACACGACCCAAATTCAAAACCGCCAGGGATAACGACCGAGGACCGATGTCAGCCATGAATGTAAATGTAGATCCGATCAGAACCAAAAATTTGATTAAAGAACGTTTTGTGAGTTCTAAAACCGCAACTTTAAAGGTTTTCTATGCAAACGCTCGTAGCATACGCAATCAATTTTCAGATTTAGAGGAACTAGTGTTTACTGAAAATTATGATGTGATTGGTATAACAGAATCTTGGCTCAATACAGTAGATAGAGACTTTTTAGCAGAGTATTCACTTCCCGGTTATGTAATGTGTGACGTTAACCACTCCGTTAGAACCGCATGGCTTGTCCTACAGTGACTCGCTAGGATCGCCAGGGCAGTGGATGGGGCTACAGTTTATGTATTAGAGTGTGCTTTATTTCATATGAAAGCTCGTGTCATGGGCAGTCCAGAAAGGCTCTTTGTTTTCGCCCATGTCAAGGCTTTATATATCTAATTGTAAAGTATATGTTTTATCATTAACTAGTAATGATGGGATCTGGGAGAGAGAGAGAGAGTAGAACAGAGTGAGAGGGGGCGCGCAGTGTTTTTTGTCCCGCTCGATGACGTCACGGCTGGCTGCCTCGCGGGGGTTGGTGGAGAGAGGCCCTTACCATGCTGCAAGCTCTTGCTAGTGGTTAGATGACTTGTAACCGCTTTTTCCCCACGCACCTCGAGCTAGTGCGAGTATATATACAGTTCCTCGCCACTCTCTCCCTCAGATCTGGTTTCTAGAACGCACCCATCTTTGTTCCCTTGCTATCTGTCCTCGCTCCGTACCTGAGAATCTTTTCCTCTGCCTATCTCTCTCATTTTCCATATCTTTCACCACCTTTTAGTAATATTATACCCCCTCTGGTTAACTCTGCAAAATCAGCTTCATGCTGGCCAGTTGTATTGTGCGTTAAGGTCTGATATAACCTATGTATGTTAGTTGTTAAGATAAGTGGATCACGAAGCATTGGTTGGCATTTATATTGTTTAGTACTGCTTCCTTTGGTTATTAGTGTTCTGCTGGATTAGCTAATGCTAGACTAGGAGTCTGATATTATAGGTATTGTTTACTATGAGTGCTGGCTTCAGTTAAAAGCGGCACGACATACCTGAGAACTGGAGTTGATTGAGTAAATTCTAGTCTGTGTGCCATTGAGAGTAGAGCATGCACGAATGAGGGTTTTTTGCCTATACCATTCTGCACTGTTCTAGTCTCGATTGTTTGTCTTTGAGGTACGCCAGGAGAACGCTTAATACTTCGGTATTAAGGTTTCTCAAGAGAGCTACCCTTCATTTTAACGTAATATTTGACGCACAGACTTGAGATTTGCACTAGGCTATGCAGCATGACATGCGCACCAGTATCTCGTATCATTGACTCTAGCTAGACTTTATCAGTCACAGTAGACATTAAGTATATTAACCTAATAACTCTTTTTATGCATACCCATTTATGATTACACAAGCATTTCGCAGCCTAGTTTGATGTATTGAGACACAAACGACTTAGGCTCTTTTTGTTGATAGGAATACTGCATTGTCGGGGCGATTATTATTATTGTTGTAGTGTTTAGGATATTCTTGGCTCTGACGGCATTATATATTCTGCCTTTTTGTGTGCATAGCCTGCACGAGCATTGTTCC
>JBAKBP010024718.1:0-34649 GCA_037953745.1 Lithodes maja | reverse complement strand
GGAACATCTGTGTATATCTCCACCCGAAATGAAGACATCAAGTTTAGATACTGCCGATAACAAATATGGGTCGAAATATAGTTGGTGCCGAGACATGACTTATTTGGCCGACTGTACATTTATGTTTTATGTATTACAATAAAGATATTGTGTGACTTTACTGCATATCCATTTTGTGTATAGATAAAAGTGTTGTTATGTACACTCGCTCCAAGAAGTATCTGCACCTTTACGCTGATCATCTGGTGTGTACAGCTTGATAGGGTTGGCACCTCAGCCTGCAGCTATATCATGTGTCAGAGACGACCGTCTCTGACACATGGATATAGCTGCAGGCAGAGGTACCAACCCTACCGAGCTGTACACACCAGATGATCAGCATAGGGGTGCAGATACTTCTTAGAGCGAGTGTACCTTTTATATGACTTGGCATTGTGTTCGACTGTTGTTATATATTAAAAATGTATTATCTTCCTGTTGTAAAAAAACAGATTTGCTCTATCATATATATATATATATATAGAAGATGAGAGAAAGAGAGAGAGAGAGAGAGAGAGAGGAGAGAGAGAGAGAGAGAGAGAGAGAGAGAGAGAGAAGAGAGAGAGAGAGGAGAGAGAGAGAGAGAGTAATTATATACCCCGGCACAGTTGGAGCGGAGTGGAGTTACATTGCCGAAGTTGGAGGAAATGTTTAGGTTCTGTCAGTCTGTGTGTTTGTTTCTGTGTGTGTGTGTATGTGTGTGTGTGTGTGTGTGTGTGTGTGTGTGTGGTGTGTGTGTGTGTGTGTTATGCTTGTGTGTGTGTGTGTGTGTCAGTGCATGTGTCTACTGCATTTTTGTTTAGATAAGTGTCTATTATAAATGATAAAGTTTATAATTATGTACTTTAGCCAAAAGTGCATAATTTCTTTGTTTCTTTCTCAAAGTTCAATTATATTAATTTCGTATGTCTAAGTACTCGTCACAATATGGACGGGCGTACAATTGCGCTAATAAATGATGTCTCGGCACCAAATATGTTATGATCAATAATTGGTATCAGCAATATCTAAGCTTCATTTCTTCATATCGAGTGAAATATACAACCATGTTCCTACACTTACCCACGCTATTCAACATCTGACAGACATTAATACAGCACAGAGCAAGCCAAACGTAATGCCAGCTGGGACATGACTTATTAGCGCGACCGTACATACATTACAAAAAGAATGATAATATTAAAGAAGAAAACACCTTTACACCAAATATTACATTATAAAAAGTAAATAAAATAAAAGTGATAGTAATTATACAAGAAATTAACATTGCAAGTAACGTCGTCCAGGTTCAAGCTGTGTTGCAAGTCGGTATTGTGTTGAATACAATGGTGAACAATCCAGCACGGGGGTTTCTGCTTTGCTGCGCCATTTCAGAATAATAATGGTAGCGGCCACAAAAGTAAATGGATCTTTAATTTTTGTTTGGTAAACATTATAAAGTAATACTAGAGGAATTGGGTGAAACACTCCAGAAGACTGAATAATTGTGGAATGTGAGAAGATAATGGGTTAAGGGGAGGTTTTTAGTTTGTTTCCTACTCCTCCAGCAATCTTGAAATGTCACCCCCTTGACCCCCTTTCAAGATAAATTTGTACATTTTTCGGTAGAAAAATGTCCAGGCCGAAGGCCGATTACTCTAAGTTACAGGCTCGCTATCGCTCGCGAGTAAAAAATCGACACCTAAATGGCACGAAAGGTCTTAAAATTGACAGAAATGGGGCGAAAGTTATTAAAATCGTCAAACTAATGGGCAAACGTCTTAAATCTCAAAAGCAATGGGGCTAACATGAGGGAGAAGGAAGTTCGAAAACAAATCCCTCAAGTGGATATCTCCTTAAGGTAATGTATATTTTGCTTTTATTTCAATGATGCGGCTATTGCATCGATTTGTGTGTAGAGCCAAACAAAACTATGAAAAAGTGGTGTCATCCATATGCTTTTTTAAAGATATGGATTTTTAAGTGAAGTTGAGGTTTTTCCAAGATGTCCACCAAAAAACATGTGTCGGGCAAACTTTTCTCCATAACATTAGTGGGGCATTGGTAGAGGAGTCCAGGCACCAAAGGACAATGATCTCCTATAAATGGGGGAGATGGTATGGACGTCTAAGAAATTGCATAGATGAGGCAGAAAACGGGCGTGTCTGGCTTCCATTTTGGATTTTTAATATATCAAACGTTTCCCATACAAAAACATACCTTGCGTCACAGTTTGGTCACGATCCTACAAACATACCTTGCGTCACAGTTTGGTCACGATCCTACAAACATACCTTGCGTCACAGTTTGGTCAGCGATCCTACAAACTACCTTGCGTCACAGTTTGGTCACGATCCTACAAACATACCTTGTGTCACAGTTTGGTCACGATCCTACAAACATACCTTGCGTCACAGTTTGGTCACGATCCTACAAACATACCTTGCGTCACAGTTTGGTCACGATCCTACAAACATACCTTGCGTCACAGTTTGGTCACGATCCTACAAACATACCTTGCGTCACAGTTTGGTCACGATCCTACAAACATACCTTGCGTCACAGTTGGTCACGATCCTACAAACATACCTGCGTCACAGTTTGGTCACGATCCTACAAACATACCTTGCGTCACAGTTTGGTCACGATCCTACAAACATACCTTGCGTCACGTTTGGTCACGATCCTACAAACATACCTTGCGTCACAGTTGGTCACGATCCTACATGCGGTTCCAGTGATATTGCATACAAATGAGTGTGCAAGAATTATTCGGAAGATTAAAACAAAACTAAAAAAAACAAATACGAGCTTTTGAGGATGCCATCTTCATTGCATTCTCGCTATTACCAGACGATTATATGCAGCTTAGAAAGGATCTCTATGAATCAGTGGGGACAACACCGCCTCATTTATGCCTCTGACTCTCACAGATCCCTGATAAGTGGAGTGGAATCGTCTAATGAAAGTCAGAATAAGCTGTAACGGTACATAACAATCCTCAACGAGTGTAACAAGCATGAGAGAGAGAGAGAGAGAGAGAGAGAGAGAGAGAGAGAGAGAGAGAGAGAGAGAGAGAGAGAGAGAGAGAGAGATAAAACAACTATATCTATATAATATTTTCGATTGTCTGTCTGTCTGTGTGTGTGTGTGTCTGTTCTTTATGCATGGCCACATTTTTTAAGCTAGAGCGTTCATACTTGGTATGCATAGTAAGGGGGTCCCTCGGCAGGTTTTATTGAAAAAATAGAATCCCCAGGGTGAAAGGGACGGAGAAAATGGGCGCGAAATCGGAACAATTGCGTTTGGTTTAACAAAAAATGGCCGTTTGGGGCAGAAGGAGGCCTCCGATCGAAAGGTGTATCGAACGAAAGTTGTTCGCAGCCCCCCAAAATGGGGGTACGGATGAGGTCAGATCCAAAATCGGGAGGTCATATAGCGGCCGAAATCGAGGTCGCCGTTTAATGAGGCACAGGGAGGTCGAGGCCGGTGATTATGTGTAGTAGTATTGTGATGATTGTGTAGTAGTGATTAATGATGGTGATTATGGTAGTAGTAGTGGTGGTAGTAGTGATGGTGATTATGGTAGTAGTAGTGGTGGTAGTAGCGATGGTGATTATGGTGATTACCCGGGCAACGCCGGGTACCCCTGCTAGTGATAAATATTTTGTTAGGGAAGAGTCAGGGGGTCGACCCAGTGTGTGGGAATGGGATCAGGAAGACGTAAAATATCAATGGGAATCAACACATATTATATACAGAAACTATATCAGTAAAAACAACGATCACAGAGAGACAAAGTGACATATTGCATTAGAGATATATAAGGAAGTAAGAGAATTAAGGCTGAACTGAGTGGGATTCGATTATTCTATAAGGCTTTTAAGGTGGGGTGATTCCCTTTTAAGGTGGGGTGATTCCCTTTTAAGGTGGGGTGATTCCCTTTTTGGCCGATTTTTGCATGTATTCATTATTTTTCTAGTGTCCTCCCTAGGCCTCCATCAAATTAAAAAAAAAACATCCATTAGATCCCCCTTCTAGATTAATTTGTACATTTTTCGGTAGAAAAATGTCCCGGCCGAAGGCCGGTTCTTCCAACATACAGGCTCACTATCGTTCGCCAGGGAAAAAATCGACACCTAAATAGCACGAAAGGTCTAAATATTGACGAAGAAAATGGTGCGAAAGGTCTTATAATCGACTAACTAATGGGGCAAACATCTTAACATCTGAAAACTAATGGGACTAAATAAATATGAGGGAAAAAAGTGGTCCAGAAAAACGTCCACCTCCCCCCCCCCCTAAGCCTTTGAAGATTATGACGCTTTATGACAGTATATTCTGGCTATCAATAGACGATGTTATGCAGTGAAGGGAGGGTCTGTGGAATTATAAGGGTAATGACTAGCTCAATCACTCTCTGACTTCCACATACACTGGGCAATCTGAATAAAATCGTCTATTAATAGCCAGAAAACAGACAAGAAATGCGTAATCGGATCTTCCAAGGTCAATATAGGAAATTCAAGAGAACGCTTATACAGTATAGTACAATATATTATTTGAGGAGTTTCCGAAGGACATAATGCTTCCTCAGAGAAAAAATATATAAATACATACACATACAAATCCATAAATTTGAAGCTGCTTTAGAAAAAATATATTTCCTAAGTTTTTAAATGGAAGAAGGAATGAAGAGCAAAAATCTAGTTGAATGAAACACGTAAATATTGCATGCAAAGGGAAATACAGGCATGTGTGTGTGTGAGAGAGAGATTATGTGTGTGTGCGTTTGTTTGTGAGAGAGAGAGAGAGAGAGAGAGAAGAGAGAGAGAGAGAGAGAGAGAAGAGAGAGAGAGAGAGAGAGAGAGAAGAGAGAGAGAGAGAGAGAGAGAGAGATTTACATAGATTTACATAGATACACTGGCCACACAGATCTTACGATCCCTGCGAGGTGACCAGGACTTAATCCTAATAGAGATAGCAACCCTAAGAGAAGTGGAAGGAAAGGATAGCAAGATGAAGGCTCTCTCCCCACCCTCCGCTCCCTCCGGCAATATGCCGTACATGAAAATAGTTAGAAGTGAATAACCTTGCAGGGCTTGGAAATCGCCTGAAGGAATTTATAGTATAGTTAGAAGTGGAAATGAAAAGGCATGCACACCTTCAATTTTTTTTTTTTTTTTTCCCCCTTTCTCTCTTCAACTGAAAACGTTTTCATTTCCGCCAGGTTCTCTTATCAGTGATCAGCTTCTACTGCAGACCAACTTTTCTGTGATATGTGTCTAACCTTTTTTTAAATGTGTGAATCGAGTCACTGTCAATAACTTCATTAGGGAGCTTATTCCACTCATTAATAATACTGTGGGTGAAGAAATTTTTAGTTATGTCTAGGTTCGCTTTCCTGCCTGTTAGTTTTAATTTGTTTCCTCTTGTGGAACCTTCTTTGGCTATCTTAAATAGATTATTAGAATTTACGTTACTAAAGCCTTTTAGTATCTTAAAACACTATCAGCTGTCCCCTTATTCTCCGTTTCTTAAGCGAAAACAGGTCGAGTTCTCTTAATCTCTCATTGTATGGCTTATTTCTAAGGGAAGGGATTAACTTTGTTGCTCTACGCTGAACGGATTCTAGTTTCTCTATGTCTTTTATTAAGTAGGGAGACCAAAACTGCACAGCATACTCCAGATGTGGCCTCACAATACTTTTATATAGTGGTACAACTATGTCTTTACTATGACAATGAAAATTTCTTTTAATGAAACCTAGCGCTCTATTTGCTTTGTTAGATGCTGCGGTGCATTGGCTTGTAGATTTTTAGATTTTCATTGATAAGCACTCCTAGGTCTTTTATCTGTGATACGCTCTTTATCTTTTTTCCATTCATATGGTATTCGTATTTGTTGTTTCGGGAGCCTATTTTGTAGTATCAGGCATTTGTTTACGTTAAAGGGCATCTGCCAATTTTCTGACCACTCTGATATCTTGTTTAAATCTGATTGCAGGCTACTTCTATCGCTTTCTGATATTATTGCATTTCCTATTTTAGTGTCATCGGCGAATTTGGAAATTATGTTATTAATGCCGTTGTCTAAATCATTAATATATATTATGAATAATAATGGGCCCAGAACTGAACCCTGTGGGACTCCACTAGTCACCGGAGTCCATTCTGATTCCACTCAATTAATAATTACTCTTTGCTTTCTTTCGCTTAACCAATTCCTTATCCAATTAAGTGTGCTTCCTTGTATTCCTAGATTCTCGACCTTCTGAAGTAATTTATTATGAGGGACCTTGTCGAAGGCCTTCTGGAAGTCCAAGTACATTATATCAAGACTTTTGGTAAAATCATTAATCTTAAATAGGTTGTCATAAAATTCGATAAGGTTCGTTAGGCATGATTTTTTTGCTCTGAAGCCGTGTTGACTATTATTAATAAGATTATTATTCTCTATGAAAAGTACAAGTTCGTCTCTTATAATTGATTCTAATAGTTTTACAATAACGGAAGTTAAGCTAATGGGGCTGTAATTCCCTGGTAGTTTTTTATCTCCCTTTTTAAATATCGGTGTAATATTCGCTGTCTTCCAGTCAGTGGGTAATTGTCCATGTTGGAGTGACATGTTAAACATTTTGGTTAGGGGTTCGGCAACTTCATCTTTGACCATTTTTAGGATTTTAGGGATGAATAGGTCTGGGCCGGGAGATTTATTTATTTTCAGTAATTCAATCTGTCTAGTGACGTTTGATTGGCTAATTTTGAAGTCAGGGAGCACAATGTTGCTTGTTTGATTAGTAGCTTGTGGAGTGTTCGTGTTGGCAGCAGTGGTAAAAACGGAGCTGAAATAATTGTTAAGTGTAGAGGCTATGTCTTTGCTATCTGTTTCTAGAACACCTTGAGTGTTAAGTATGGGTCCTATCCCGCTTTTGATTTGTTTGCTACTGTTAATGTATCTGTAAAATTGCTTAGGATTAGTTTTACTATCTTTAGCTATGCTTATTTCATAATTCCTCTTTGCTGTTTTTATTAGTGATTTTACTTTTCTTCTGGCGGCCAGGTATTGCTTACATATGGTATTATTCTTTGTTTCTCTCTTTAAGTTGTATAAACGATTTCTTTCCCTAATTGCTCTACTGATATTTATATCGTACCAAAGGGGTTTGTTTATTTTCTTACTGTGTCTTTTACGCATTGGGATATGTTTCTTTTGAGCACTCATGAATATTTCTTTAAATCTTTCCCATGTATCGTCAATGTTGGTGAGACCTTCGAGATGCAGATTAATATCTTTTAGGTCATTTCTTAGGCTATTGAAGTCTGCCATATTATAGTTGGGAATAAAAGTTTCACTAGTACTGTTTGTGTGCGACATATTAATTTGGAGCCTGACGATATTATGATCACAATTAGATATTAATTCCCCAACTTCTAAGTCAGAAATTAAATTTTCGTGGGTCGTGATTACTAGGTCTAAAATATTATCTCCCCTCGTGGGTTTCTGGACTAATTGATATAAGAAGTTATCTTTAATAAATTCGGTCATTTTTTCTGATGCATGGCCAGACCCTTTTAAATCTCCCCAATGAATATTAGGAAGATTAAAATCACCTATGATAAGGGTTTCTTTTGTTGATAGAGTTTTTTCTAAATTGTTGTATAGGTCTATATCCTCTTGATAGGTATGAGTTGGACGACGATATACGACAACCACATTAATGTCTATATCCTTGTTATTAATTTTCACACATAACAGTTCTGAGTTATTAGAAGGAATTTTAACCTCAAGTGAGCATATATTTTCTTTTATATAAAGTAATACACCTCCTCCTCTCTTACCTACTCTGTCCTTATGGTATAGTTTATAGGAATTGATCTGATATTCATGTGTGAAATCGATATTGTTGGTGTCTATATAAGTTTCTGTTATCGCAATTATATCTATTTCTTCATTTAGTAACATAATTCTTAGTTCGTCAATCTTATTTCGTAGACTTCTGGCATTAAAATACATTAATTTGACTGCTTGTTTATTCTCTCTCGATCTTTTGTAAGTGGGGGGATCCGACAGCAATGACACGTTCGGTGGTTGGAGAGAGTTTAATAGTTTTTTTGTTCGAGAGAGAGATTGATTTTCGGATAAGAATATACTATTAAAGACAGTACCAAAAACGAGGACAACAATCACACACACACACACACATTCAAACTCCCCTCCCCACCCCCCCTCTCTCTCTCTCTCTCTCTCTCTCTCTCTCTCTCTCTCTCTCTCTCTCTCTCTCTCTCTCTCTCTCTCTCTCTCTAAATGTAAAGTACTACATATCGGATACCTAAATGAGAAAGCAAACTATTCGATGAATGGCACTCAGCTTAAGAATGTAAACAGAGAAACCGATCTGGGAGTAACAATATCGAGTAACCTAAAACCGAGTCAACAATGTTCAGAAGTTGTTAAGAAGGCAAACAAAATAATTGGCTTTATAGGCAGGTCATTTGAGCATAAATCCAAAGACGTTATCCTAACCCTTTACAATTCCTTAGTCCGCCCTCTTCTGAAATACTGCGTTCAATCCTGGTGCCCTTATTACCAAAAAGATATAAACAAGCTAGAACGAGTTCAACGTAGAGTTACCAAAATGATACCTAGCCTAAAGAACAAACCATACGAAGAGCGTCTTAGAGAATTAAATCTATTTCATTTAACCCAGCGCAGATTAAGAGGCGACTTAATTCAAGTGTTCAAAATCATCAAAGGCATCGACAATATGAACTGTAGTAAGTACTTCACTATCGACCAATCTAATTACACGCGGGGAAACGGTTGCAAAATTATTGGTAAATCTTTTAACTCACACGAATCTAAGAATTTCTTCTTCAATCGAGTTGTCAACTTGTGGAATGGGCTTCCCCGAAACGTTATAGACTGCATCACCGTTGATTCATTTAAACTCCGCCTAGACAAATATCTCGCATCAAACCCGCGACTGACTGCGTTTGTAAATGAATAACTTTATTTTATCCCCCCCTCAGTTACTAACCCATCTGTCCCCTACTAACTTCCTAATCCTGCCAGTAATTCCCTTTCCAATGTTCCCTTACCCACTCTAAACCACTGTTTGGACACTTGATCCTCAGTGTTTTGGAGGACAAGCAACCTAGAAGGGTCACTAGATCTGTTGTTGCTTGATTTCCTTTGTACTCCTTTGTACTCTCTCTCTCTCTCTTAGACACACACAAAGTTATGAGCCGGACCAATTAACATTGGGCATTGTAAAGGTCAGAGAGAAGAAGGAAGAGACGGAAGGAAGGAAGGAAGGAAGGAAGGGGATTATTATGATTACCTCCCTGATTGGTCTGTGTGTGTGTGTGTGTGTGTGTAAGAGAGTGAGTGAGCTAGTTAGTAGGTGCATGAGTGTGAGTGTGTGTGAGCTAGTTAGTGAGTGAGTGAGTGTGAGTGTGTGTGAGAGAGAGAGAGAGAGTAAATATGTGAGTGAGTGAGTGAGTGAGTGAGTGAGTGAGAGAGACGAAGTTTTGATTTGCGTGTACATTTGTAATCTTGCGAATGTGTGTGTGTGTGTGTGACTTTGTATGTGTGTGGTTGTGTGACAGGGCGGGGCAATGTAGTTAGCGTCCTTGGGTGGGTTTGCGTATGTAAATAGCTTCTGCACGTTTATAACTTACAGGCATAGGGAAAGTTAAGATAGGAAAGACAATCAATCTGCGCTCGCCAGGAAAAAAATTCGACACCTACATGGCACAAAAGATCCTAAAATTACCAAACAAATGGAACGAACGTCTTAACATCTCAAAACTAATGGGGACAAACATTTGGGAGAAGTGGTCTAGAATAAAACAAACTTCCCCTTAAAGTCTCTTCAAGATCCCGTTTGCCCTCCTTCCCCGCTCCTGACGAAGGCAGAGAACCGAGCCAATTTCCCCTGCCGGAGGTACAAATGTCTCACCGTTCCGTCTTTCAGCATCGCCCCATTCTCCGCTGGCTCACGTTCACCGGTCCGTTCACTCACAGATACTTTCGCTCATACTTCAGTGTTCGCAATAGGTACACTTGCCCACATAAGTTCTGTTCCTCGTCGTGATCTTATGTATAGAAGTAAAATTATTATGGACGAATTGCGAGTGTGGTTTCTTTTAATTATCAGTTGACTAGTCAGATGAGTTCGCCACTGCATAAGAAACTACACTCGTAATTCAATCATGCGCATTATATTTCCATGTATAAGATCACGGAGAGGAACATAACTTATGTGGGCAACTGTACCTTCACACCATGTGTGATTATAGTAAGCATATAATATACTCATCAATCAAAATAATCGGACGGTAGCGCTAATAAGTCATGTCTGGCTGTCATTACGCTTAGCTAGCTCTGTATTGTATTAATGTCTGTCAGATATTGAATAGGGTGGGTAAGTGTAAGAACATGTATACTGTATATATCTTACTCGAAAAAATAAAGACATTATGTTTATATATTGCTGATACCAAATATTAATCAAACTATACTTGGTGCCGAGACTTCACTTATTTGGGCGACTGTACACAATATATCGGACATACGACTACTGTGAAGGTGCTTTATGAGTTGCTTTTTCCTAACTTGATTGGTATTGTGCACTGTTTGAGAAGCAAGCTTATAGCTAAGCTAATTTAAGGGGAGGCAGACCGTTTTTCTGGACCCCCTTCTCCCTAATGTTTAGCCTCGCTAGCTTTGAGATTATAAGACGTTCGCCCCATTTCGGTGTCAATTTTAAGACCTCTCGTGCCAATTATGTGTGGATTATTTTCTGGCGAGCGATAGCGAGCCTGCAATTTTAAGAGGAACCGGCCTTCGGCCGGGATATTTTTCAACCGAAAAATGTACAAATTTATCTTGAAGGGGGGGTCTAAGGGGTGTTTTTCTAAGCTTGATGGAGGTCTAGGGAGGAAACTAAAAATATATATGAATAAATGAATTAATAGACCAAACAAACGGTCAGTCTCCCCTTAAGAACAGAAGGGTTAAGCTAATCTACTTTAAGTTACACCATGTTAAACTATGATTTGGTTAGCTTAAACCTTAGAAGATACGATTACGCGTTCCTTTGCCTTTTCTGGCTCTTATCAGGCGATTTTAAGGGGAGGTTTTTAGTTTGGTCTCTCGATATCCACCAAGCTTAAGATTACACCTCCTTGAGCCCCTTTCAAGATAAATTTGTAAATTTTTCGGTAGAAAAATTTCCCGGCTGAAAGCCGGTTCCTCTTAAATTACACGCTCGCTATCGCTCGCCAGGATAAAATCGACACCTAAATGGCACGAAAGGTCTTAAAATTGACAAATGGGTCGAAAGTTCTTAAAATTGTCAAAATAATGGAGCGAACGTCTTAAAATTAGAAAAGCAATGGGGCTAAACATGAGGGAGAATGGAGTCAAGAAAAAAATCCCGTAAGTGGAAATCTCCCCTTAATTAGATTAGGAAGGGTAGGCTGCATGGAAGTCAGAGAGTTAATTGAGATTGTCTTTACCCCTGTAATTCTAACAGATCCTTTCTAAATTGTACACAATCGTCTAATGATAGCCAAACTTAACTGTGAAAAAGCGTCATCATCTTGAAAGGGTTAAGTTCAGTTAAACATCGGTTGCGTAGGTTAAATTATGGATAGGTTCGGAAAGATGTGAGTGAATTGGTAATAAATGTTTGGGAAGTGACTGAGCGAATTGCTTTTTGGCGAAACGACTCTGCACCGCCGTTTGTTGATGGTTTCCACTTTAGACTTTCAACAGGAGGAGGATTTCGGCGATCTTAAGGGGACAGTGGCTTGTATGCATTCGGCCCCATTCAGCCAACTGTTTTAATACGTTTATCCCCATCCAGGTGTCGATTTCTTCCTGGCGAGCGGTAGCGAGCCAGCATATATATATTTTTGATTTGACAGCAAGCTAAATTTGTATATTTGTCGATAGAAAAATTTCTCCGGCGAAGCCGGATTTCTCCATACAATGATGGCTCGCTATCGCTCGCTAGGAAGAAATTGACACCTGGATGGGGATAAACGTATTAAAACAGTTGGCTGAATGGGGCCGAATGGATAGAGCCAGGGAAAGAGAGAAAAGGAGAGAAGGATAAAAAAGCCGGTGACACCCACAGTTCCTCCCCCCACCCCGTACACCCACACACAGCCCACCCTACACCCACACACACAGTCCTTCCCCCTCCACACACATGGTCCTTCCCCTTACACACCCACACTAGCACTCTTCTGCCATCCTCCTCTCCCCACACACACACACACACACACACACGCACACACACACACACACAGCCCGTAGCCTAGTAGGTAGAGCTCTCGTCTCACACACGAGGGGTCGGGGGTTCAATCCCCGGCCGGGCGAAGACAAATTGGGCTTGTCTCCTTTCATGTGTTAGCCTCAGTTCACCTAGCTGTAAATAGGTACCTGGAATAAGTGGACGACGTTGTGACGTCCCATTTGGGGTTGGCAAAAATGGTACAAGGCGAGATGGGTATCATATGGTTCACCTAAGCTGATGGCTACCTAAGCCTTCGGGCGAGACGGTACCGTCTATAGTGAGAATGGTACCATACAGATCCACCCTAAGCCTTCGTTTCCGATGTCGCCAATTGGCTAAATACAGACTACACACACATCCACAGCCATTCCAACAGTACATGAAACACTTAACATGCATTTCACGCAATACATTCCCAGTTAAGGAGGCGCGATAATAATGAGCTTAGCTCGCATTGCGTGGATTCCCCTTAACGAACAAGTAACTGAGTAACACACACTAAAGCCGTTGTTTATCATATGAATCCCATCTTAAAATTGCAGGCTCGCTATCGCTCGCCAGGAAATAATCGACACCTAAATGGCACGAAAGGTCTTAAAATTGACAACGAAATGGGGCGAAAGGTGTTAAAATCGCCAAACTAAGGCCTGACTCGTAATGTATCACCCATTGGTTTATTATGGTTTTCCCACCAACCAACTTCACCTCTATACTCAATCAATGAAAATCAACAAATACACGTGGCACTCCAAGGACTCGAACCTAGGATACTCACATCGAAATACCGCGCACTTATGCATTACGCTATCAAGACAGTCGATAATCGCTAACAGTACAGAGCAATCAGCGCAATGTAGTTTATATACTTCTATCAAATCATGTCAATTACGATCTGAAAGGCTTAAGGGGAGGTTTTTAGTTTGGTCTCTAGATATCCATCAAGCTTCAGCTTACACCTCCTTGAGCCCCTTTCAAGATAAATTTGTAAATTTTTCGGTAGAAAAATTTCCCGGCTGAAAGCCGGTTCCTCTTAAATTACACGCTCGCTATCGCTCGCCAGGATAAAATCGACACCTAAATTGCACGAAAGGTCTTAAAATTGACGGAAATGGGGCGACAGTTCTTAAAATCGCCAAACTAATGGGGCGACTGTCTTAAAATTCTCAAAAGCAATGGGGCTAAACATGAGGGAGAAAGGGGTCCAGAAAAAAATCCCTCAAGTGGATATCTCCCCTTAAGGGGGCAGTGCTTGTTATTTGGGCTATGCATTTATTTATAAATATATATTTTTGAATTTCGTCGCTAGACATTCATCAAACTTTAAAAAAATACTCCCTAGACACCCTTTCAAGATAATTTTGTACATTTTTCGGTCGAAAAATGTCCCGGCCTTCTATAATTGCAGGCTTGTTATCGCTCGCTAGGAAAAAAAAATCAACACCTCAATGGCCCGAAAGGTCTTGATAATGACAAAGAAATGGGGGGAAAGGTCTGAAAATCGCAAAACTAATATGCTAAACATGAAGGAGAAGGGGGGAGGGGAGGGGGGGGGGGGAGGGGGGGGAAGCGACGTCTACCTCCCCCTAGGTTTTTAGTTTGTTCCCTAGACCTCCATCAAGCTTAAAATTACACCCCCTAGACCCCCTTTCAAGATAAATGTGTACATTTTTCGGTAGAAAAATGTCCCGGCCGAAGGCCGCTTCCTCTTAAATACAGGCTCGCTATCGCTCGCCAGGAAAATATCGAAATCTAAATGGCATGAAAGTTCTTAAAATTGACAGAAATGGGGCGAAAGTTCTTAAAATCGCCAAACTAAAGGGGGCGAGCGTCTTAAAATCTAAAAACAGCAATGAGACTAAACATGAGGGAGAAAGGGAGTCCAGAAAACCATCCCTCAAGTGGAAATCTGCCCCCTTTAAAGCCGCTGGGACCGACCGACCGAACACTGGGTCACCCGTATCCAAAATAATCTATAAGGACCGAGAATGATGTCCCTTGACTAATTATCAAGGAAGGGGTTGGGTAATATTGTAGGCGAGAGAGAGAGGGGAGAGGGTGGGGGGGGGGGAGGGGAGGGGGGAGGGTTCGATATTCTGGTCTTAAGGGGAGGCAGACCGTTTGTTTAGTCTATTAATTCATTTATTCATATATTTTTTTAGTTTCCTCCCTAGACCTCCATCAAGCTTAGAAAAACACCCCCTAGACCCCCCATCAAGATAAATTTGTAAATTTTTCGGTAGAAAAATGTCCCGGCCGAAGGCCGGTTCCTCTTAAAATTGCAGGCTCGCTATCGCTCGCCAGGAAATAATCCACACCTAAATGGCACGAAAGGTCTTAAAATTGACAACGAAATGGTGGCGAAAGGTGTTAAAATCGCCAAACTAATGGGCCGAACGTCTTATAATCTCAAAACTAGTGGGGCTAAACATTAAGGAGAAGGGGGTCCAGATAAACGGTCTGCCTCCTTTTGAGCTTGGTATGGTTAGGGCTTGGAGTTGTGGTATTACTTCTCAACTTATATAATTGTACTCTCTCCTCTCTCTCTCTCTCTCTCTCTCTCTCTCTCTCTCTCTCTCTCTCTCTCTCTCTCTCTCTCTCTTAATATTGATAATAATGCTTCTGTTAATAAAGGTAGTAAAGAAACTAAAGGCTTTCTTCATAACGTAATCAAGATAATTTACTTGAATAGGAATAACCCACTCCTAATCCCTCTTTCCACCCACTCATAATCCCTCTTTCCACCCACTCATAATCCCTCTTTCCACCCAATCATAATCCCTCTTTCCACCCACTTATAATCCCTCTTTCCACCCACTCATAATCCCTCTTTCCACCCACTCATAATCCCTCTTTCCACCCACTCATAATCCCAATCTTGCCACTCACTCATAATCCCCTTTTCCACTCGCTCATAATCCCTCTCTCTATCCACTCATATTCCATCTTTCCACCCTCTCATAATCCCTCTTTTCCCACTCACTTCCTTCCCTCTTTTTCCACCCACTCATAATCCCTCTTTTTTCATCTACTTCCGTCCCTCTTTCCACCCACTCATGTTCCCACTCTTTCCACCCACTCATAATCCCTCTTTCCACCCACTCATAATCCCTCTTTTCCCACTCACTTCCTTCCCTTCACCCTCATCAAAGAGCGGGTGTCTTTGGTTTCGCTTCTGAGGCTTTTGTGTTCTTTTATAACAACTAGTGGGGTATTGTGCTCATTATCGACGGTCTGGTGGTGTGTGTGTGAGAGAGAGAGAGAGACAGACAGGACAGACAGACAGAGAGAGAGAGAGAGAGTGTGAGAGTGAGTGAGTGTGTGTGAGAGTGAGTGAGTGTGTGTGAAAGTGTATGAGTGAGTGTGTGTGAAAGTGTATGAGAGAGAAAGAGAGAGAGAGAGAGAGAGTCAAGAGTGAGAGAGTAAAACTGAAAGAGAAACTATTGGCTTAAACCATATAAAAACAATAATATCTAGCCATAGTTTTTTCTGTGCCCAGCTGTTCAAATTTCCCGAATCCTGAATATGGCCCCATTTCACAGACCCCCCGGCCATTCTGTCAGCGACCTCGTACCCTTTATGGCTAATGGTCATCCAGCCGGGCCCTGATTGCCGGGATCGAGTCCTGAAAAGCGACGACGTATCTATTTTGTTTTTATTTATTTTTGTATATGTGAGTGAGGGAGGCAAAAGGCAGAACTGCCTATAGCGAGTGCCTCCCCCATAGTTGAAAGAGTGACAGGCCAAAATCAAGGGACGTTCGAGCCAAAATGCCTGGACACACGGAGTTTGAAGCAATTTAAGTCATAGGAAGAGGGAAAGACTGATTCTGGGAGAGAGTTCCAGAGCTCAGCTGTTGAATAGAAGAAAGTTTGAGAGAAACGTTTCACTCTTGGGTTGGAGAGTTGCACAGAGTAGGGGTGGGATTGAGTTGCAAGACGGGTACCACGTGCCTTACGTAAAGGAGGTGGTATACACTGGGAAAGCTCCGAGGAACACTGATTATCGAAGTAGTGATAGAATAGCGAGAGAGATGCAACATTGCGGCGGAGAGAGAGAGATTGCAGAGAGTTGGTGAGTGGACGGGAGTTAATGATACAAAAGGCCTTCCTTTCAACTTTGTCTAGGAGAGCGGTGTGAGAGGAGCCTCCCCACACATGTGAACAATACTCAATTCAAGGACGCACCATGCCCCTGTACAGAGCAAGAAGCTGTGCAGGGGTAAAGAACCCCCTAAGGCAGTTGAGCACACCCAGCTTCTGGGAGGCTGCCTTAGCAAGACTGGTAATATGGTCCTTCCAAATGAGAGCAGAAAAAAAAAGAGACACCAAGAATATTGAGAGAAGATGAAGGATTGATTTTTGTATTGTTGAAGAATAAGGGATAGTCCGCTGGGAGTTCCGGACGGGTAGATAGATGGAGAAATTGGGTTTTGAAAGCATTAAAGGTAACAAGGTTTTCTCTGCCCCAATTGGAGATAGTATTTAGATCAGAGTTTAAGAGTTCTATGGCTTCATTACGTTTGTCGTTGAGGGATTGCTGGCTGGGGCGTTCTGAAAATCTAATGGAGTAGTGTAAGGTTGAGTCGTCTGTGTATGAATGGATGAGAATTGAGGTACAGTTGAGAAGATCATTTATAAAAATTAGAAAGAGAATAGGAGATAGGACAGAGCCCTGAGGAACACCGGAGTTTATAGGGTGAGGAAGTGAGCGATGGCCGTCCACAACCGCAGCAATGGAACGGCCGGAAAGGAAATTAGAGACAAAGGCACAGATGGAGGGATAGAAACCGAAGGAGGGTAGTTTAGAGATTAAAGATTTGTGCCAGACTCTATTGAAGGCTTTCGATATGTCTAGTGCAATAGAAAAAGTCTCACCGAAGTCGCGAAAGGAGGATGACCAAGAGTTAGTAAGATATGAAAGAAGATCACCAGTAGAGCGACCCTTAAGGAAGCCATACTGGCGATCTGAGATCAGATTATGAGAAGAGAAATGCTTAAGAAATTTGGAAGCAAGAATAGTTTACAAAACTTTAGAGATACAAGAGATGAGAGCAATTGGACGATAGTTGGAGGGTTGAGAGCGGTCACCCTTCTTTGGAACAGGTTGAATGAGAGCAAACTTCCAGCAGGAAGCCTATTTATATTTGTTATGCTTAAATTTGAATATTCGTGAATTACGTAATTGAGTAATAATTAACCATCTTTAACCCTTTGTTCCTTTCTAAGCTGAATAACATTACTGTCGGGAATAGGGTAATGATCCCGACAGGTTTTGGTCCAATAGGACATTTGAATTTGGCGGTATCGTATCGCTTGTACGATTTCGGCTGGTTCTTTGTGTATTGTAGTTTATTCTTAAGTTAGTTTAAATATTAACTGTAATGTATAAATATCTACATCAGCTCTAGATGTATTATGAAACCAAGTTATGGGTTATAATTATTATGAGCCGGCAGCCATATGTAATTTCGCGAAGCGATCGGACGCCGGCCCTGAGTCTCTCAATCAACACCGTATAGTAAACATCTCCTCCCCCGGCTCTGACTCAACCCACAGTTCACCAAGTGCTACAACTCCTAAAATATAACAACAGTCTTACATCACCAGTCCTCTAAGCTAAGTTCATTGTATGATATTGTATTATGTTAACATTCCTACATGTCATGCAATTGAACTAGCCGTTTGTGGGGGACTGGATTAAACCCATCGACGAATACCTCGTTGGTAAATCTATTATATAACTATTTGTTGGGATTTTCATGTACCAGTGATATACGATTTAACCGTTAACTAGATTCCCGATAAATATTGGTCCTTCGTGCCCTCAACCTTCCTTCCAGTAGTCCCGTTTTGTTTGCTTCATTGCCGCTTGTGGGCTTACATATGGCTGCCGCCTCGCGCGTTGTTGGCCGACTGCCGTTCCCTACTTTACACCCAGCTTCTTCCCTCCTGTTTTTTAGCATTTAGGCGCCGTCTCTATCTTTTTTGGGACTAGGTTCCTTGTTTTTTTGGGCGTGTGATCCTTGGCGTTTTTTTTGGTGGGTTAGCTGGGCTGGAGATTGGGGTTGGGGTAATTTCGTCGGTCACCGTTTCGCGCTCATAGGCTAGGCTAGGCAGTCTAGGCCTGCAGGTGTCTGTGGTGGCTTTTCATTTCGCTTTGGTGGTGTGCCTGTGGTGTTCGTTGTGTTGTCATTGTGGGACTCATTATTCCTTTTGCTGTGGGGAGGGTTCTCATGTGACTTTTTATATTAATTTCATAATAGCCTAGGCCTAGTTGCTTACAGTGGCGGTCATGAGTGTCTGTCTTTGTTAATTCCTAAGCGATTGACAGTTAATAGTCAGACCTCATGATTGTAGCTTAACCAGCTAGGCTTACCTATAAAGGGCTTATAATAATTAGTGCTTCACCTTACCCTTTCTTTTCATGGATTTAGTATTTAAATCTTTTGTCAATACATCATGGCTGTAATTCTTTTTGAGTAAATTTCATAAGTAATGGTGGTTTGCCGCTGTTGATTCCTAAGCGATTAACAGTTTGTAGTCTGACCATTGACCAGTTGCTTAAAATTAGACCTTAAAGATGACAGATTTGAAGAAACTTAAGATTCTTAAGGGAGGGATGAAGGGAAGTTTAAATAGATGTTTAAGAGATCTTGATGAATTTTTAATAAGTGCCACGGCTGATCAGAGAAACGGTAAATTTGCTACTGTTACTAAATCGCTAGCTACTTATGATAGTTATGCTCAGCAGGTATATGGTTTATTGACGGTTACTGACGATGTGGAAGAAGAAATGTCGGCAGATCTTGTGTACTTTGAGGACGTTAATACCGCATTAGCCAGACTATCTTCCACCCAAGAAACAACCTCTGTTAAGGATACCGGTACACCAAAGGCGACTGGTTTTAACCTGCCGAAGCTTACTTTGCCTACCTTTTCCGGGGATTCGGCTACCTGGACTGGATTTTGGGATATTTTTGAGTGTTCCGTCCATCATAATCAAACGCTCACATCCATCCAAAGGTTCACATATCTCCGTGGTCAATTGAAAGGGGAGGCATTGAAGTTAGTCGATGGGTACAAGCTAGAAGCTACCAGCTAAGAGTCTGCAGTGGAGTTGCTGAAGAGAACTTACGGGAGAGTGGAAGTCATCAAGACAGCTTTAATTACCAAATTCTTCACACTAGATCCTCCATCCTATGATGTGGCGGACCTAAAGGAGTACTATGCCTCCTTTGAGAGCCTCCTCCGAAGTATGGAGACAATGGCCGTCACCAAGGAGGAGATATTTAGTGTGAATATCTTGAATAAGATACCCTCTCCCCTAAGGGAAATCTTAAGACGACAACTAAGCGACTCTCCACTAAACTTGGAAGCGTTAGTGCAGGTGTACCAGACTGAAGTCTTCAATATGGAGAGTACTGGACACTACCGACAAGTGGAGGTGTCGCCATCTACTGCAGCTTTCCCGGTACAGACTTCTAAACAGAAAAGGCCAATATCCTTGGGTTGTAAGTTGTGCAGTGTCCACGGTCATCTGTGGTATCAGTGTCCTAAGTATCCTAAGGCTACACAGAAGATTAGCAAGGCTAAATCGCTTAAGTTATGTACCAGCTGTCTGGCAAGAGACCACTTCAACAGTACCTGCACCAATTCCTATATCAAACCTTGTAAGTATTGCAAGGGGAAACATTGGTTTTCCCTTTGCACCCAGTCTGATCGGCACGACGGCAAAGAAAAGGGGAGAACCCCCAAAGAGTCACATGAGAAAAGTAAGAGCGAGGGTGATAAAGTATCTGCCATGTCCATTGCTTCTCGAGAATGTCAATTGCTTCCTACTATGATGCTGCCAGTAGTGGGGAGTAATAATAATACTATAATGACGCGCACCTTACTTGACCAATGCTCACAGAGGTCATTCGTTCTGCGGTCATCAATACCCCAGCTCAAGTGTACCAGCAAGGGTCAAGAGAATTTGCGTCTCCATGGTTTCACTGGTGAAATAGATTCCAGTGACTATGATATTGTGGAGATTTCATATGTTTATAGAAAAAAGGTATGTCCCATCAAGGCTGTTGTGGTCGACACACTACCCAGTTTCTATATAGCATCAGAGATTCAACCACATTTGAAATATCTCAGAAGCAAGGGGTATAAACTGGCTGATGATCAACTCTCTGCTAACAATGGTATTATGCTACTGGTCGGAGCTGATTATTACTACGACCTGGTTCACCCTGGATATCGGCGGGTAGATAAGCTTATAATGCTCCCCACGATCCAAGGGTATGCCATTTCTGGATCCTATGCCACTTCCTCTCAAGACACACAGGTGGAGGTGGTTACGGTCCTCAAGGTAGCAGTAAGCCCCATAGATAAATATATTAGGCCAAATGTGCCTGATAATACATGTACTGATATAGATAAGCTATGGGACTTGGACAATATTGGAATTGACCCACATGAACTTGATCGTGAGTCCAAGCTAGCGTTAAGCTCGTATGAAGAGACTGTAACGTATGACTCTGGCAGAGGTCAGTATGTGGTAAGGCTCCCTTGGAATGATAACAAGAGTAAATTACCTACTAATTTCCATCTAGCACTTGGTAGGTTACGTGGCCTTCAGAAGCAGTTTGTCAAGGATCCAAGTTATTGCAAGACTTATGCGGCAGTTTTAGCCGAGCAGGTACAACGTGGATTTGTGGAGAGAGTAGATCTCAGTGAATATGGGGATAACATCCATTACCTTGCTCACCATGGGATTAAAAAGGACAGTTCCACCACTCCTGTTCGTATTGTGTATGACTGCTCTGCTAAATCTAGTGATCGCTCCTATAGCCTGAATGATTGTCTGTACACGGGTCCGTCCCTGGTCTCTGATCTAGCGCAAATTATGTTGCGCTTCAGATGTCATAAGTTTGCATGGGTCGCCGATATTGAGAAGGCCTTCCTGATGCTTCAACTCCATCGTGAAGACAGGGACTCGACAAGATTTTTATGGCCACGGGACCCAATGGATCTAGATTCAGAGTATCTGGTCTACAGGTTCAGAGTCGTCTTATTCGGGGCGACCTGTTCCCAGTTCCTTCTCAACGCTACTATCTTGCGTCATCTTGAGGAGGCTGGACTAGATCTTGACTTCAAGAATGAGATCAAGCAGGGGATCTATGTGGACAATCTTCAAGGCACCGGAGACAATGAAGATTTATTGCTCAAGAGATGCTGGGAGATCCGTGATATATTTGCCAAGGCTCATTTATACTTAAGAGAATGGGCCACTAATAGTGATCTTTTGAAAGGTCAATTTGCTTCTGACGGTGTAGCTACTGAGAATAGTGAGGTGAAGTTTTTAGGCCACAAATGGGACACTACCACAGATTGTATATCCTTCTGTCACACCCCATGCGGCAGTGAGCTTATGACCAAGCGAAACTGTTTAAGCTTGTCAGCGAGGTTGTTTGATCCCCTAGGTTTTTTGCTGCCTGTAACAATCCGTGCTCGTATGTTTTTACAGCAACTGTGGCGGCTAAAACTAGATTGGGATACGCCCCTCCCGATTGAGTTACAAGATACTTGGCAGTTGATTCGGTCGGACCTTTCCACATGTTGCAAGGTCCAACTTAATCGTCAGGTTATTAGTGGTCAACAGGTGGATCTACATGCCTTTTCTGATGCTAGTAATAGTGCGTACGGTACTGCCATATACGTATGCAATGGTAGTGAAGCGACGCTGGCTATAGCGAAGGCCAAAGTAGCCCCTATAAAGAAGATTACAGTTCCTAAATTAGAACTTACTGCATTGCTTCTGTCTGCTCGTCTAATAAAGTTTACACTGGATGCTTATGCAGACGTACTACAGATTAATAAAGTCTATGTCTGGAGCGACAGTCAAATAGCGCTTTCATGGGTACACAGCCAGAAAGTGTTACCTGTTTATGTTTCTAATCGCACTGATGAGATTCATGACTTAGTTCCTACAGCTACATTTCGCTATGTGAGCACCAGGGATAACCCCAGTGACATCATTTCACGGGGGATCTCGGCACAGCAGTTTATGTCTTCCTCTATTTGGTGGCATGGACCTCCATGGCTTACATCTCCAACTGAGTGGCCTCAGGATTTCAGGGATTACATATCTGATCCTTCAAGTCGGCCCCAAGATGATGTGTTAAGTAGTTCGAATGTGAGTACTACACATCAGGATAACAAGTTGGTAGAGTGGGAACGTTACGGCAGCTATGATCAAGTAATACGGGTATTTGCATGGATATACCGTTTCATTAACAACATGAGAAGTCGGGCTCACGGGTCTTTCCTTAGTGAAGATTCGAAGCATATCGGACTCCATGAATTGAGATCAGCAGAAGCAAAACTAATATGTTTAGTACAAAAGGAATCTTATCCTACTGAACATCAAATCCTGAGCAAAGAGTCAAAGGCCAAACCCTCAAACTTAATGAGGCAGCTAGGATTATATATGGAAGGAGGCATTATTAAGTGTAGAGGCAGGATACAAAAAGCGGACATTACTGATTCTGCGAAATATCCTGTCCTCCTTAGCTCCTCTCATTTGATTACCAAACTGTTGATTCGCCAATGCCATAGGACCTGCCTACATTTTGGCGTAAATTATGTTCTGGCGTATATGCGACAACGTTGGTGGATCCCTAAGATGCGACAAGCAATTAAAGGGATCCACAATAGCTGTACTATCTGTAAAAGATTACAGGGTAAGCCTTACTCCCCAGTTGATCTACCTCCCTTGCCTGAGTTCAGGGTACAAAGGACTGAACCATTTCAGGTAACCGGGGTAGACTACACCGGAGCGATTCATGTTAGAGAATCGCCCGGTAATATCATAAAGGTATATGCCGTCCTATTCACATGTGCGGTAACCAGAGCGATTCATATTGAATTGATTGACGACCTATCCAGTGAGGGTTTTTTGCATACTCTAAGACGCTTTGCAGGCCGCAATGGTTTCCCTCAAATTATTATGAGCGATAATGCGACTTGTTTTGTCGGGGCCTCTAAATATCTCCAGAGTTTAATGGATGACCCGCAGGTTGTGGCTACCCTCACTGGAAAGGGTTGTCAGTGGAGATTTATACCAGCACGTGCACCATGGTTCGGGGCGATTTGGGAGAGAACAATCGGTATCGTCAAATCTGCCTTGAAGAAGGTACTAGGAAGGGCACTGGTGACCAGCCGGGAGTTGCAAACCATCTTAATAGAAATTGAGATGTCAGTCAACGACAGGCCCTTGACCTATACCTCGGCAGATGTTGATGACCTCTTACCCATTTCGCCTTCCATGATGACACGTGGACGAACCCTTAATACCTTTCCTAAATCGTCCGTAAATGACGAAGATCTGCTAGACCCTACGTTCGGCAATGCTGACGCCACACGTCGTCGCTTCCAGTATGTAAACAAGGTATCCGACGATCTATGGAAACGGTGGACCCAAGAATATTTGCTGTCTCTTCGCGAGCGTCACTCTCATAAGATCAAAGGGACGAATCAACGATGGCCTCGTATCGGGGATATCGTTCTGATTCATGATGAGCGTCCTAGGTTATTTTGGAAGCTTGGGAGGATTATCGATTTGTTCCAGGGCATTGATGGTCTTATAAGGGTTGCTAGAATACGAACTTCGACTGGGGTTACTACTCGCCCAGTCGTAAGGTTATATCCCTTGGAGCAGGATGTAGAACTGCCGGATGATCCTGGCGTCTCTACTGATACCCCTCCGCGGAAGATTGCTGGTGACAGTGCTCCTCAAGGTGGGGCAGCTGATAATGAGAAGGATGATCCTCCTCAGGCTTCAGGTGGCGCTCGTCCCACAAGGAGGGCGGCTATGAGTTCCGTGGATCTTTGGAGATCAAAGATCAAACTAGGTGATCTTTGACTTCGATGTCCTTTTGTTGTTCTCTGTATATAGCTCCTGTATATCATTTTTGGTGGCGGGCAATATGTCGGGAATAGGGTAATGATCCCGACAGGTTTTGGTCCAATAGGACATTTGAATTTGGCGGTATCGTATTGCTTGTACGATTTCGGCTGGTTCTTTGTGTATTGTAGTTTATTCTTAAGTTAGGTTAAATATTAACTGTAATGTATAAATATCTACATCAGCTCTAGATGTATTATGAAACCAAGTTATGGGTTATAATTATTATGAGCCGGCAGCCATATGTAATTTCGCGAAGCGATCGGACGCCGGCCCTGAGTCTCTCAATCAACACCGTATAGTAAACATCTCCTCCCCCGGCTCTGACTCAACCCACAGTTCACCAAGTGCTACAACTCCTAAAATATAACAACAGTCTTACATCACCAGTCCTCTAAGCTAAGTTCATTGTATGATATTGTATTATGTTAACATTCCTACATGTCATGCAATTGAACTAGCCGTTTGTGGGGGACTGGATTAAACCCATCGACGAATACCTCGTTGGTAAATCTATTATATAACTATTTGTTGGGATTTTCATGTACCAGTGATATACGATTTAACCGTTAACTAGATTCCCGATAATTACCAAGCATACACTATTGTATAAATTACGTCATTTAGAGAGAGAGAGAGAGAGAGAGAGAGAGAGAGAGAGAGAGAGAGAGAGAGAGAGAGAGAGAGAGAGAGAGAGAGAGAGAGTGACTGAGTTACGGGAAAATAATTAAAAAAAAGTATTTAAGTATATATATATATATATATACATATATATATATATATACCTGTATATATATATATATACCGCTATATATATTTGCAGCATATATTCATTTCCCTAGTATAGTAGGCCTACATCCATCTAGCAAATGGTATAGCTTTTGTGAAATAATGTTTTGGTTAACTATTAAATAAGTTTATTACACGATTATCCACTATTATCCGCTGAATACTAACCTGACTATTATGTGTATTATATACTACTA
This sequence comes from Lithodes maja, assembly GCA_037953745.1. Classification (NCBI taxonomy): domain Eukaryota; kingdom Metazoa; phylum Arthropoda; class Malacostraca; order Decapoda; family Lithodidae; genus Lithodes; species Lithodes maja. The sequence continues at coordinate 9,383 of JBAKBP010024718.1, read as the reverse complement.
TTATTATTACTATTATTATTATTATTATTATTATTGTAATTACTATTATTATTATTATTATTATTATTATTATAATTATTAATATTATTATTATTATTATTATTATTATTATTATTTCATCCATCAGAATACATCCACACCCCAACATTTCCAGGTCAGAACAGATCGAGGCCGAGGTACATTAGCATAAAGGGGGTCCGACTTTTTTTTTATCTCTCTCACCTTTTCTCTCTTTCCCTGGCTTGTATCCATTCGGCCCCATTCATTTGATTTAATTAAGCGTTGTTTCCACAGAGCGATTTTGATTAGTTCCTTTGCGTTTATCTTGTGTCCTTCCAGTTTTGGTTTGTTTATTTTGCAAGTTTGACATTATAATTAAGACGTTTATCCCCATCCAGGTGTCGATTTCTTCCTGGCGAGCGATAGCGGGCCAGCATTGTATTGAGAAATCCGGCTTCGCCGGAGAATTTTTCTATCGAAAAATGTACAAATTTAGCTTGCTGTCAAAACAAAAATATATATATGCTGAAAATATTGACACCTGGATTGGGGTAAACGTCTTAAAACAGTAGGCTGAATGGGGCCGAATGGATACAAGAGAGAGGGAGAGAAAGAGCAAAAAGGCGAGGTGGGCTCCCTTAATAGTAGTAATAATAATAATAGTAATAATAATAATAATAATAATAATAATAAAACACTCTGCCTATCTCGGCCCATACCAAGTAGTATTAGTTCTCCTCGCCTCACAAACAAGTATATACCAAACGTTTGTATCAGAGTAATGTAAGGAAAACGTTCTTACATTCAAGTCAGAGAGAGAGAGAGAGAGAGAGAGAGAGAGAGAGAGAGAGAGAGAGAGAGAGAGAGAGACAGAGAGAGAGAGAGAGAGAGAGAGAGAGAGAGAGAGAGAGAGAGAGAGAGAGAGAAAGATAGATACAGAGAGAGAGAGAGAGATAGATAGATACAGAGAGAGAGAGAGAGATAGATAGATACAGAGAGAGAGAGAGAGAGAATTTGTCTGTGTGTGTGTGTGTTCAACAGTTTTCAAGACATATTCTTTGTATCTGCTGCGGATGTGTGCGTGTGTGTGTTAATGTGTGTGTGTGTGTTTCTTGTTTGTGCGTGAGTGTGTTAATGTGTGTGTGTGTGTGTGTGTTTCTTGTTTGTGCGTGAGTGTGTTAATGTGTGTGTGTGTGTTTCTTGTCTGTGCGCACATTTGCAATTCCAAGAGCTTCACACCATTAAGAATAATTTGTGAGCCTTGTGTGAGTCATGGCTGAAAAATATTTGCACATTTTCCTCTCTTTAGTATGCAGCATTCGTTTTTATTACTCCTACCGAATACTGAGGAAGCTTGGGTTGCATTAAAGAAGCCCACCTCGATGTTTTTATCTTGCTCTCCCTCTCTCTTTGGCTTGTATCCATTTGGCCCCATTCAGCCTACTGTTTTAAGACGTTTACCCCCATCCAGGTGTCAATATTTTCCTGATGAGCGGTAGCGAGACAGCATATATATATTTTTGTTTTGAGAGCAAGCTAAATTTGTACATTTTTCGATAGAAAAATGTCTCCAGCGAAGCAGGATTTCTCCATACAATGCTGGCTCGCTATCCCTCGCCAGGAAGATATCGACACCTGGATGGGGATTAACGTCTTAAAACAGTTGGCTGAATGGGGCCGTATGGATACAAGCCAGAGAAAGAGAGAAAAAGGGAGAAAGATAAACAAAGCTGATGACCCACCTTAAAGGAAAGATGAGTAAGCTTAGGAGAGGTTTTAACTTAAAGGGGGTGTATTGTTTGGACCCCCTTCTCCCTCATGTTTATCCCCATTAGTGTTGAGATTATAAGGAATTCACCCCAGCAGTTCAATTATGGCAACGTTTGCATTTAACTTCTATAGGGATTCTGTCTGTCACTACAAATATTTTACGTTCAGTCAAACCAGCAGTACCAAGACAAATATAGAATACAATTTCAGTGCCGTATTCCCCACGGAGTTTTGTGTTACACACACACACACATTGTGACGCATGCCGAGTATGAGCATGCTGTACAGAACGCTCAGTCAGACCCCACTCTCGCTAGGATCGTCAGGGCAGGAACTTTGGCTGTAGTCCGTGTAGAGTTTCCTAACTCAGTTTATGTGAGCCGTTGTACTATAAGTATTATAATTATGTATTTTGTTTTCTTCTAAGTCAACGAGTTCTATTTTATATCATTAGATATAAGTATTGTGTGTGGGACTTATATATAATGAGGAGAAGAGAGAGAGTTATGTAACGACGGCCAGTGAGCGCGCCACGAGGTAGGTAGGCCTCCCTCCCTCCTCCCTCCTCCCTCCTCAAGCGCGTGGGAAATCCTTTGTCGATCCCAGATTGAGAGAGAATATGACGTAATGATTGTCAGTGGGCGGTCCTTAGTAGTTTGCGATATGCCGCTAGAGGGCCGAGTATAAAAAGGAGAGGTCCTCGCCACAATTCTTTAGAACTCATCAGGCAGAGCGACTTCTCATATCCCTTGCAACTATCCATATTCTTCCGACTGATGTGAACTTTCTCTACTCTCTGAACAGCCTATCTTCTTCTCTTCTCGTCCCTTTTTAACCCATGATCCCTTTGGTGCAGATTTAGTCAGCCAAAGTATTATCGCTTGAGTTCTCACGAGATATATGCCTGTTAGATAGCCTATTTTGGAAGGGATAACTAGAATAGGATTGATTGATGTTTGTTGCACTCGTATAATTATGCATTTCCCTGTGTACGATTATCCATGTTCCTGTTTTCTGCTGGTTTAGGTAATGCTAGACTGGGATAAGGTTTCGGGAGTTGTGATTTCCTATGAGTACTAGGTTTTGGTTGAACCGGTACAATTGCAACGGAGACGTGGGAAGCCTAGGTGGTCTTTCTGACTGTGTACCTTGAGAGTTTAGCACTGTGTTGCGAGTGAGGGCTTTTGCCTCTGCCACCCAACACTGTGCTATCTCGTTTGCTTGACTTTGAGAGGATCGCCAGGAGAGAACCAGATACTAGTGATCTGGATCTCTCAAGAGAGCATCCCGTCAATTAACGTAATTTGGCCGCACAGTCTTAAGGACCTCGCTAGGCTACGAGCCGCTTGCTCAGCCATTGTTTCCTAACCTTAGATATCCCAGCTAGACTTTGCTCGACCAGCAGATACAGCATAGTATTGAAGCTTCTCCTTATGTATGTTATTGTTTATGCACTATTGATTTCATGTGTGGCACGCTTAGCTACTTTAGAGATTAGTGGCCCACGAGCACAATCCTAGTAGGCTATTGTCAGTGCATTGTCGGAGTACTTCTTCTTAATGTTTGCCATTTACTATTGTCTATTCTTATAATTCTTCTTATGTCAATTTAAAGCCTTTAATATTAGTTAATTGCCAGTGTGTTACTTATTGAATTGCTGTTCAAAATCCGATACTTACTTCTTACGAGTATTCGAGAAGCATCTAACTTTATCAGAAGATTCCTTGCTTGATGCTCGAGGACTATTGTTTAACGTAACGTAACGGGTGGATGGGACTCGTTAGCCTTGGTCGGCAACTCATCTAGGGGAGACAACCTTATACAAATCCGGGTGGATGGGACTCGTCAGCCTTGGTTGGCAACCTGTCTAGGGGAGTAAACCTGATACAAATCCGTACTGCTTACCTAAGGGTAAGGCAGGTTAGTGGATGGATTAGCCGAACACCACTGTAGAAAAATAGTGCTAACAAGATACACAGAGGGCCTCGGAGTCGGACGGATCCTAAATTGAGTGGTCAATCCTGTAAGTCCTTTACTAAACTGGCTCGGGTTGTCCCTCTCACAGGGAATAGGTCCGCTTGGGGGCATTCTGTGTATGGCCACCCTCGTAAGGGGAGTAAGGCGTCCGGCAATAGATAGATAGATAGAATAGTGCCGATCCGAAGTAGAGGGTGGAGGACTTCTTAAGTTCTTAGTCAAGGGTGGATTACTTCGGCTTCGGCCAACACTATTCTTTAGTGTTGTAGTACTTTCTTCTTTGTTTGATTGTTGACCAGACTAGATAACTCCCGTTTTGTTATTAGTCTGTTGTGTGAAACACTAGTACCGAGTTCTTGTATACCCCGTTATAGCAGATAGAACTCTGGAGGGTAGTGGCGTTTTTTGTTCGGCTGGCAGTACTCTGGGGTTGGGATCGTGTGTTTCCGTTGTGGCAGCGAGCCATACTCGAGTCCTGTGTAAGAGCCCTAGTGTACCCGAGTGCCCGGTCGTAACAAATGGCGACCTTGCTTAGGATTTTGTGAACAGTATAATTTTTTGCAGAGTTGTACAACATTTGTTTGTTCGTACTTTAGCGTACATATTGAAGAATATTTTTTTTTGTAAGGCAATTAGGAGAGCATTTAAGAGACTCCAGTTAATTTAGTAATTAGTGCTTACATAAGGAAGTATAATTGTGGTGGTGGGCTGACCCTTTGTCAGAGTGAGGGTTGGTGTCCTCTACTTCCCATAGCCCCTTCTATCTTTTTCTCCTTCTGCATCTCTAATTTTTTCAAATGGCGTAGGGATGCGGCGACCCCAACGCCCGCCACTTTCTGGTGCAGGTAGCCTCCTCTGTGGTGGAGGGGTGAGAAATTTCCACCACCGCTTTTCTCCGGCGAGACGTAGAAGTCGGCTAAAGGGGATCGGGGGCGGGGGGCCTGGTATCCTTCTCCCCTTAAATAAATCTACCAAAAAAACGAGACAGAGATAGGGGCGAGGGAACGCGTTCGTGGTCCCGGACCCTAAGAATAGGAGCTTTGAATGTGCGTGGATGTAGTACGAATGAGAAGCGAGAGGATATTGGAAGGTTATTTGAAAGAAGGATGTATGATGTCCTTGCACTGAATGAAACAAAGATGAAAGGAGAGGGAGAAGTGGATTTTGGAAACGTGATAGGTAGAAAGTCTGGAGTAGACGAGGGAGTCAGGGGGAAAGAAGGAGTGGCTATTATTGTGAAGGAGGAGTTGAGAGAGTTTATAAAAGAGTGGAAAGAGGTGTCATCAAGTCTAATGTGGGTGAGAATGCGGTTTAAGGGTGAAAGGTGGGTTTTTGTAAGTGCGTATGGACCAGGAAGTGAAAGAGAGTTAGACGAGGTAGAGGGTTTCTGGGAGGATTTGAGAGATTGTCTACAAGGGTTTGATGAAAATGAAAATGTTATAGTTTTAGGGGACCTAAATGCTAGGGTAGGAAATGAGCCTGTTGAGGGAGTCATCGGTAGTTTTGGCGTGGATGGTGTAAACGAGAGTGGAGAAAGACTGAAAAATGTATGTGAAGAGTGTAGATTGAGTGTAGGTAATACGTTCTTCAAAAAAAGGCGTATACACAAGTACACCTGGCATAGACTTGTGAGGGGAGAGATTGTAGAGAGGGCATTGATGGATTATGTGCTGGTGACAAGGGAAAGATTGTGTAGACTGCTGGATGTGAATGTGATGAGAGGTGAGGCGGAGGGTATGTCAGATCATTACCTGGTGGAGGGAAAGCTAAGAGTTAAGAGTTACAGGAGAATAAGAGACAAGCGTGAAGTAAGAGAGGTAATAAAAGTTAGTGAGTTAGAGAAGAGTGAAAAAGAGAGGGAGTACAAGGAAAGACTAAATGAAAAGTGGATGGAAGTGAGAGAGATGGAAGAGAGAGAAGTAGAGGTTGAATGGCAACAGTTTAAGGAAGGAGTGAAAGCAAGTGCAGAGGTAGTATGCGGCAAAAGGAAAGTAGGAGGCAGAGGTATCAGGAAGGGAAGCGAGTGGTGGAATGATACGGTGAGAAAGGCAGTTGAGGAGAAGAGACAGTGTTTTGAGAGGGTTTTACAGGATGGTAGTGTTGAGGTATGGGAGAGGTACAAGGAGAAAAGGAGAGAGGCAAAACGGAAAATTAGAGAAGCGAAAAAAGATGCAAACGAAAGGTGGGGCCAAAGGCTGAGTGAGAATTTTGAAGAACGAAAGAAGATGTTCTGGAAGGAGGTAAATAAAGTAAGGAAAGGAGGACAAAAGAGGGAAGAGTCAGTGAAAGATGAAAATGGAGAATTACTAGTGGAACCAGTTGAAGTGAGGAAAAGATATGCCAAGTATTTTGAATCTTTGTTAAATACAAGAGATGGAAGAGAAGCAGTGATTGAAGCAGAGGTGGATGGAGATAGGTTACCCAGGCCACCCAGGTGGCAGGGAATGAATGAAAGGATTGAGGAAAATGAGGTGAAAGAAGCAGTGAAACAAATGAGAGCGGGAAAAGCAGAAGGTTTGGATGGTATTGCTGTGGAGTGTATAAAGAAGGGTGGAGATGTGATAATAGATTGGTTGGTGAGACTTTTCAACGTGTGCTTTGTTGTGTCAAGGGTACCAATAGACTGGAAGAGTGCATGTATTGTGCCGTTGTACAAGGGGAAGGGAGATCGGCAGGAGTGTTCAAGTTATAGAGGTATTAGTTTATTGTCAGTGGTTGGAAAGCTGTATGGCAGGGTGTTGATAGAGAGGATAATAAAGTGTACAGAAGTTGCAATAGGAGAAGAACAGTGCGGTTTTAGGAGGGGAAGAGGGTGCGTGGATCAGATGTTTGCAGTAAGACAGTTATGCGAGAAGTATTTAGAGAAGCATAAGGAGATATTTTGGGCTTTTATGGACTTGGAAAAAGCGTATGATCGTGTGGACCGTGAAGCAATGTGGAAGGTGTTAAGGATTTATGAAATAGGAGGAAATTTGTTAGAAGCAGTTAAGAGTTTTTATGAAGGGAGCAGAGCATGTGTGAGAGTAGGAAATGGTGAGTTGAGTGAATGGTTTGAGGTAAAGGTAGGTTTGCGACAGGGTTGTGTAATGTCACCATGGCTGTTTAATATGTTTATGGATGGTGTGGTGAGGGAGGTGAAAAGGAGAACTATGGGAAGAGGATTGGGTTTAGTAGGAAAGAATGGTAGAGATTGGGAGTTGAATCAGTTGCTGTTCGCTGATGACACAGCATTGGTGGCGGATTCTGATGAGAAACTGCAGCGGGTAGTCAAAGAGTTTGGTGTGGTTTGTGGAAGGAGGAAACTGAAGGTGAACGTCAATAAAAGTAAAGTAATGGTGTGTAATAGGGGAGAGCATAGGGTGAATCTAGATGTGAGGCTGGATGGGGAAATATTTGAACAAGTAGAGTGTTTTAAATATCTAGGAGGAACGATAAGCAGGAGTGGAGGTATGGAAGTGGAGGTAAAACAGAGAGTGTGTGAAGGAAGGAAGGTTTTCGGAGCAATGGGAAGTATGTGGAAGACGAGAAATCTCTGAGTGAAAGTAAAAAGTGCACTGTATCAAGGAATTGTTGTGCCAACAGTGATGTATGGGGCTGAGACATGGGCTCTGAAGAAAAAGGAGAAAAGAGGGCTGGATGTGATGGAGATGAGCTGCTTGAGGAGTATGTGTGGAGTTACTCGTAGAGACAGATTGAGGAATGAAGAGATACGTAGGAGAGTGGGGCAGCAGGAACATTTGTCAGCCAGAGTGGACAGAAGGGTGCTGAGCTGGTATGGTCATGTTGAACGAATGGGAGATGAAAGGCTTACAAAGAGAATATGTGAGTCAGGTACAAGGGGAGATAGAAGGGCAGGAAGACCCCCATTGAGATGGAGAGACTGTGTAAGAAAGGCTTTGGATGATAGAGGAATGACTATAGATCAGGCAGGGGAAGTGGTGGTGGACAGGAGTGAATGGAGAATGCTTGTGAATAGTTGAGTGAACACGTGGTCATTTGGAGTAAGGGGTCGGGCGCAAGTTCGACTAGATAATAGTCCATCAGGCGCCTGGCCCGGGGGGACGATTAATATGAAGGGTGTGCCTGGAAGTGTGGTGGGAGGGCTTGTGGCTTTGGCTCCGCTGCATGTCTGCCTGCCGAGATCGGAACCTCTCCGGGTGGTCAGGGGCCGGGGGAGTGCTGGAGCGACCTTGGTAACCCTGGTCTCTGGGTCTTCTCCTGGGTGACCTGGATGTGTGTGAGTTTGTGTTTTTTATCTGTGTTTATTTTTTGTTTTATGTTGTTTTTGTGTTTTCCCTGTTCTTGCTCTGTCTTGAGTCGGCTACCCCCAAAATGGGGATTGGGCCTGAGCATATAGATAGATAGATAGATAAGGGAGTTTAACACTTTTGTCTCGAGAATTTTTTGTGAACTTCAGTATGTCGTGCCCTAGTACTGACGAGGAGCGAGAGATGCCATTTGAGGAGGTGCCGTTAGTAACTAGTGAGGAGGATGCTAGACTTTTTGTGAGTAAGCAGTACCATGTGACGGAGGGGAGGCTGACTGGGGTGGATATTTATGGCTTGCACCTGATAGCCAAGGTTTTGGGCAGATCCAGTGTAGTAGGGATGTCCAAGGGGGAGCTGATTTCCTGGGTGTTGCGTGGGCGACATGGGGTTTCGGAGGAGAGGGCGTTTGGGGGGGTTCCTCCCCAGATCCCCTCTCACTCGACTCCCACAGTGCCGTCCACTCAGTTGCCGGAGGTTAGCACTCTCCCACAGAGGGATGAGAATTGGAAGATTGGAGTGCCCTCGGGCGGTGCGTATGGTGGTTCCCCAGTTCTTGCCCCCCCTCCTTCAGTAGTGGCAGCTCCCTCTTCCTGCCTGTCTCCAGATATGATATTTAGACTTGAGCTTGCTAAAATTGAGGCTGAGGCTGAGACCAGGAGGCAGGAGAATGAGTCTAGAAAGCAGGAGAATGAGACTAAGTGGCATGAGATTGAGGTTGAGGCTAGGAAGCAGGAGAATGAGACTAGGAGGCATGAGATTGAGGCTGAGACTAGGAGGCATGAGGCTGAGCTTAGGTACGACTCAGAGAAATATTGTGCTCAAATAGATTTAGATAAGACTCGTGCAGAGTCGACAGGGACTCGGATGGGCCGTGAGGGCCAAGTAAGAGAACAGTCCTTGTCCCACTTAGTCAAATTGGTGCCGGCATTTAGTGAAACTGAAGTCACAGAATTTTTTAATCGTTTTGAGAAGAAGTGTAGGGAGCATAATTGGCCTGAAGAGAAGTGGGCAGCTCTGGTCTCCTCAAGACTTACGGGTAAGGGTCTGAAGGCTTATGATGCACTGCCTTTAGAGTCTTGCATTGACTACCCAGAATTGAAGAGAGCTGTCCTACGGGCATACGAGTTGCAACCAGAAACATATCGATTGAAGTTTCGGGGTGTTACAAAGACTAGGGAGGCGACCTTTCTTGAACATGCCCGGGACTTAAAAGATGCACTTACAAACTGGACACGTTCTGAGAAAGCTGAGACGGCCGAACAGTTGACTGAGCTGTTTCTGCTCGAGCAGTTTTATAAGTGTACAGGTGCAGAAATGACTTTAACTATTAAAGAAAAGAATCCAAAAACTCTACAGGAGGCAGCTGAG